>CM031239.1:272280957-272529936 GCA_018340775.1 Taxus wallichiana var. yunnanensis | reverse complement strand
CAATCATACAAAGTCAAATTGCATGTTGATAGTTCTCCCAACCTCCATATCGATTCATGTAGTACCTCAAACAACTACAATGGTGCATCGAAGTTCAAGTGCAAATCTACAAGCAATAAAAACTCAACAAACATTAATAGACATCATGCTACATTGCGAAACAACTTCAACATCACACCTTCAATTCAAAACAAAATACAAGCACATACATAACTAAGACACCATCCCGATCAAAAGAACATTAACTACTTCACTACACATATACTCGCACATACAATACCCCTTCTACGATTACAATAGTTTGTTCGTCCTTCTTGAATATCCTCTTTTTTACACAATACGACTTCATTGCATTGCAAAACCAATGTCCGCACATAATTCAATCCATGCAAAGTTACATTCAACGCTCCAACAATGCCTCGGTTGCAATTCAACTAATCCTTCTAATTTCCAACAACCAAATTGCACCCCGAAAACATAGACCCAACACATCTAGTGCAACAAAAAAAAAACATTGGCATCGATCAGGATTTGCCATATCATGGCCTTGTTGTTTTCAACATAGTATTCACTCTATATAATATTAAGTTAAGTTAAAAGGTTTTAAACAATTGAATTAGATTAGATTTTAAGTTAAGTTACTATTATTAAGATATAAAAATTTAAAATTTAAAAAATATTATTAATAGGATAAAACATATATGATTATTTTAATATTAAAAAGTATTATAATATTTTAATATCTATGATTAAATATTAGTTAACCAAAGTAATTGAATTTGTTACAAGTATATTGAAATTGAATATTATAATATATATTCATATAAATATTTAAAATATCTAAGAAACTTGTAAAGTGGATGAATTAAGATTCCCATCTTCCAATTGAGGTTATAATCGATTGTAAATTTGAAAATTCACAATATATTGTCTCGATTTATTAGTTTATATTAGAATAGTCTTAAATTTTTAATAGACGTGATTGAGTTTTTTTATTGTAATTTTGGTCTTTACATCTACATTTTAAAACGTTATAATTTTTATTTTAATACTGTTCACATTAATAAATATAGGGAAAAGATGTATAAAACTAAATTACTTAAAAAGTTTCTTAAAGAAGGATTGACATTCTACAAATATAGGAAATTGAATTTTTCTATTAGTTTTAATCAAGACCCATTGAGATAAAATATTACATTTACTTCAATTTTATTTTCTCTTCTATATCATTTTTAAAAATAATTTACAACTATAATAGTTAAAATAATAATCCCTAAATGTTAAAATATAAGTTATTTAAAATAATAATAATAACCACCTAACCCATAAAACTAAACTCTTAATCAGATAAATTGTTAATGCCAGAAACATTATTAAAATCTTTTATTTTGTTTCATTCTATATTATTCTTTTAAAGTGGTTCATCTCACTACTCAACCTTGTTTGACCTACACAAGTACCTAGCATGGGTACTTATGTACATAAAGTTATTCTTATCCTTTTATCTTGAATAGATTGTTTTTTTAACTTTTTCCCTTTTAATATTTACGCGAAAGGCGTGTTCTTTGGTGGAAACCGCTCAGCCCTCTGACAACGGTACAAACTCGGACGACCTGGATTGAAAGGTTGATGATGCACGCTTATCTTGGAGCCTTACATGTGGCACATACAAACTGAGGTTATTGGTGATTTATTTGTGAAATCCTCTGAACTGAAAAACCATCGAAAACGTGCAAGACGGAGAATCCTGCACCATACGAGAAGCATTGCGGGAGCCAAAAATTGAGGACAGGTGTAGGAGTACAGGGGAGTATGGTTGGCCTCTTTTATGCAAGTACGTTTCAGTCCAACAAAGAATTAAAAACGTTTGCTTAGGACCTCGAAAAGGGTTGCACATTATAATGTGCAGTGTTGTTACATCCCCTGATGTTTGTTCTTGCCTGTGGCTCGATCATTCCAGAAGAGAAGTCCCTCTTCCTATTTTCCTGGTGATTGTTGTTGAAATTGGAGATTATGTTACTGAAGCAAGCCATCCAGCAACACAGTTGACATTTAAAGAAAAGGGTAAATTTTTTTGCATCTCTTTTGCCTCCTTGATAATAATATTTACAAACCCTTCGATTGACATTTTCCTTCACCCACTTTTCCTATATTATGTGCCATTGTTGCTTGCTTTTTTGTGCTTTTGGTGCCTGTCTGCCATTACAAACCATGAGCTCGTTGGTTCCTGAGCATCGTTTGGTCGTTTTTAAGCACGAGCTTTGGTTTTCGAGTTCTCTGTAGAGATCATGGGAGGCTTTCGCATTGATTTTACACTTGGATTTCTGTGCATAAACCCAGCCATGGTTGTCAGAAATAGATCTCTTTTTTGTGCTATTTCCGATTTATACAGGGGATGGGTTCTGTTGAAGAACGCAGCCGGGCATGGAGGGCTAAAATGGCCTGTTTGGTTTGGTGCAATTTTCTGTTCGTTGCTCTTTGTTTGGTTTTTTTACTTCGTGGAAAAAAACAAATGATCTAAATGGACCAAACAAAAAGGGTACTATTAATGCCAAGTTTTCCAGTTCCTCTGTTTCACCATTTAGATTCTTTTCAAATAAATTAAAATTCCTTAAATAACTAATTTTTCTTCACAATTAAATCTGCGAAGATAGTTCATTTTTGTTGAAGGAGGAACCTACGTGTTTGGTGGAAGCCTTCTAGCGGCACAGTTAACACTTAACTATAATTAATCTACCTCCATCTCTTTTCTTCATCTTCCCCATGAATTAAAGTGGTATACCTATTTTATTAAGGGCACATTTTTTCAACGAAAACAAAACAAAAAAAATCCAGTTAAAAAGCAATTTTTGGGTTGTTTAGTTGGAATTTAAGGATTAATTGGTATTATTGTTTGTATTTATTGAAGGCCGTATGGCTGTTCCGTTACAGAGAAGCAATCCAAGAGTGCCCAGCTGACGATTTTCTATGGGGCAATGGTGAACATCTATGATGACATTTCTGCAGATAAGGTATGCCTTGCAGCCTAATTTTTTTAATGCTACCGGAATTAGTTTTTTAATAATCTAATTTGGTTTTCAAGTACAAGACATTATGTTACTTACCAGCAGTGGAAAACCCATCCAATAGAACAACAGTTGTTATGCATCAACCCACCAAATCAGGTAACCACCCTCCAACTCTCACAATCCCCTGCAAGTATTTTAAAGGAAATTAGTGGATATTTTTACTTTATAATCACTGTCTACTTAAACTCACCTGGGTTGAATTGAGAGCAGATCTTCCGATTGCGAGGAAGAATTCTCTGCAACGCTTTCTAGAGAAGCGTAATCACAGGTTTCTACTCTATCTTTTATGTGTATAAATTTATATTCTTCATGTTTGGAAATTTTTATATTTAGGGGAATTAATGTGTATTTAACTTATTCTCGTGTAGGCTGAATGCGAAGGCTACCTATACCATTTCACAAGAAAATGCTAGGTAAATGTAGTCCATGTCTTTGATCTTGTATTTTAGGTATCTGAATGCCCTGTGCAAATTTTTTAATAGCGAAACCAAATATTGTTTATGTTATATATTCCCACTTTTAATATTTCGGAGTAAGTAGACTTCTTTATCACTCGTCTTTTTACAGTAGTAATTGTAATATATGTACATAAATAGCTTGTATGTAATTTTCTTAAGGGTGATTATGAATATGAATGTGGTCAGATCTCATCATCTCATAAATAATTGGCGGAGATGGTTAATTTTCAACCTATAGAAACTCATAAAATGGTTCTCAAATTAATTATTATGGTTTGTTTTTATTAGAAAATGGATGCCCCTTTTAGTTTTAAAGATAATGATATTTTATTGGTAGGCTAAAAAGCTAATTTAAAGATGTGGATGTGATTTTTTTTTTTTTTTTTTATTATGTTTTTTTCTATTTTATTCCACAAAAATGAAAAATACAATAGTGTTGGGTATATGTTTCTTAAATTGTGTATCTAGAAATATTCATTTTAATTTAATTTAATTTTTTTTTATTGTAATAATTTAATATTTTATTTTAAAAAATATAATTATATTTTTATCTTTTATTAATCTTTTAACCTTTTAAATATCCTTATAAAATCAAATTTTTTCATATTTAAATTCTTATTTCACATCCAATCAAGTTATTTTTAACTACGCATGAAAAAATTTCACATGCATCAATATGCCCTCCACTTGATGCACTACCATGATGCTCGGTTTGGTTCTCACCCAATCTTATTATGAGATACAAGAGCCAATCTACAACGACAATATTCATGAGGCAAAACCTCAAAATATGGAATCCCCCCAACTATAGGGCAATCACAACAACATTTGCAAGACTTCCCCAACGATTTCCTTCTAGAAAGTTTGACGAGGTTCGGGACAAGCCTCTGAGGGACATGAACATTTTGGTCCAAGAGTAGAGGGTAGTCTCAGACATGATTGAGCAATTGGGGGCATGTACACTCCTCTTCACTTTAAGTGCGGCAGATGGAAAATGGCCAAACCTGCATAATATCATGCCGATACTCCCCCAGATGAGGCTCATGACGCGTAACGCTTCAGGACACTCAACATTGTTTCCCATCCTCATCGTGTTTTTGCTGCTACTTGCATTAAAGATTCATTATATTTCGTGAAGAAGTGTTGCAAAGCACCTGGTGCCAGAGACTATTGGTACATGTAACATTCTTCCTTGCACTCTTCTTTCATTTAAGTAAATCTAATTCAATTAACCTTTGTTTGTCATAGGTATGAATGGAAACATAGAGGTTTAACACGTCCATGGTTTTCTATGACTTGAGGATGCTTCGAATGTCGATGTTATCGACTAGAAAAATAATGAATCTGCAAACAAAGCCAGGCAATACTTTGATATGGATGTATTTGCATGGAATCCACAACCTGCTTCTAGTCGGTCTGAATTTGTTCACAAATTTATCCAAGATGACCCCTTCCTATTAGCTTAATTTTAGGTGCTTATAGCCTCCCGCTATAGGATTTTGAGTGGCTGATTAATCGTGTTCAACGCCACACGAAATATTATGAATAGCCTTGACTTCGCAAAAAAAAAAGAACCACTTCCATTATCGCTACAATGCACCCTGGGAGAGTAGATCCACTTCTTTATTGTTCATTGATGATATTGGTTCAATTAAATACCTCCCTTCAAGGAATGATGATAGATTGAACACACACAATCCAACAATGTTATCTATACTGAGAGAGCCAACATCGATTGTCAGCCTGTGCTATATCGCCATGTAGTCCTCAAGTACATTGCAAAGTATGCTTCTAAAGTGGAACAAAGGTCAGAAACATACCACCAAATGATTTCCAGATTATCGGGAGGTTCAAATCTTGATCTCCCTACACATATAGCCATTAGAAAAATGCTAATAGAGAGTGTCGTTGAACATGACATTAACACACATGAAATGTGCCACATGCTCCTCAAATTGCCACTTGTAATGTGTAATAATGCTTTTGTAATGTTGAATGTTGGTAGAAAATTTTTGAGAAGATTGGCTGAAGCCAAATGTGATGATCCAGAAATATCCCTCCTTTTGGAGGCATACATGGTCCATCCATCGACATGGAGTACCTTCCATTCATTGAAGTTTCACGCGATTGGAGCTACAACAAATATTGCATGGCCAATAAGTGGAAGATTCACTCATGCTCCATAATTGTTCATGCCTTCCCCAAATTTCCCTGCATTCCTTCACATGAGTTACCCTATTTTGAACTTTTTTGGTCTGAACTCCTTTTGTACATGCCTTTTTGCAACATATCTACAAATAGTGGTTCAACCTGGCAAGAAACCATTTCCAAGTGGAATATATTCAAAAACAATTATCAACCCCGACATATTTCCTGTGTGAATCAAGTGCTTCGCAAAATTTAGGCAATGGGCCTAACTCTGACACAGAAACTACCCAAGCTACCAAGCTGTAACTAAATGAATGATAGGCGTTGTCCCACATCCGACCCGGCGACACATTGGGCCTTAACAACTTACAAATGTTAGGGCTACGTGAATTTGATAACCTTCAAAATTAGAGTGCACTTAATGTCCATGTTGCTTTACAAGCTCTTGGACCCACTTTAATCGAGGATAATGAGGTGATCCATGTTTCATCTTGCATGCAGGGTCATTTCGTATCTCCTACTTTTGCTTTATCTCATGAACAACAACTGGCTTTCAATATTGTTCTTCAACACTTCGCATAGAAATCCAACCTTCCTCCACTAAATCTTATTATACAGGCACTGCAGTACTGGAAAATCATACCTCATTAACAATTTCAGGTCTTCATTTGCCTCCACGTCACCCAAGGGCCTTTTACCTCTCCTTTTGCTCGCCTCAAAGTTACTTCTTTCAACATTTCAGCTTCGATAATACACGTCACCTCCGCATTCCCATTAAAGAACTCAAACCCATAGAAGGAAGATATTTACTGTCTTTCCAAGACTCCCCTAAACATATCAAATATGTTCTAATTGATGAAATGAGTTTCATCGATGTAAATTCGCTTAGTAAAATTGATTATCGCCTTCAGGAAAATTTCCCTCATTACAAAACCTCTACATTTGGAAAAAAATATATCATCCTTGTTGGGGACCTTGATCAAATTCCACCTGTCATGGAAGATCCTCTTTATGCCTGTAACTCCTACGAGGCTAGTGTTTGGAAAGATTTCAACATATCCATCTCCCTAAATTTTATCTTAAAGCAATTGGGTTCCATCCAAAGACATGAATCGTTTCTAAACTTGTTACTCAACATACTTAATTCTATCCCTTTGCTTCATGATTGGGATACCCTTATGTCAAGAACGGATTCTTCCCTTTCTAAACAAGAAATCATTAACTTCAAAGATGCCCCCATCTTTTTGCTAAAAACGACCTGGTGGACAACCAAAACCTTCAAATGTTGAAGTCGCTTAACTCTCGCATCGTGAGGTCGATTACCCAAAGCACCAGGCATGCAGACTCCAGTGATGATACCGATGACAATTGATTGCAACACAAAGTTCTTCTCTTTGTAAACCAGAAAGTCATGCTTTCCACAAACTTGTGGGTTGAAATAGGTATTATCAATGGTGCTACTTCTTGGTTCTATCTTTGACACATTGTACGAAAGGTCCTCCAATCCACCCGCACCGCCTCTATTCATCGTTGTCATATTTGATAGGTACACGGGACCACCTTGGGATGCAAACAACCCCTTCATGTTCTTATTCCTCCATTTTCCAGAGGAAACCGCAAACAAATATCACTCAAACTCCGGCCGACATTTTTGATCCATATATCTCAAGGCCTTACTCTACATCGAACAATCAAGTTGACATTGAGGCTTGGAAAGAAAAGGCCTTACCTTCACAACTATATCAAGAGTTTCCTCTTTAACTTCCCTTCGTATTTCTCCTCCTTTTTCTTTCAGTTGCTACTCCCGCACCTCTCCCGCATCCACAACTACAAGAATAATGATGCCTTTGCTCCCTTCCTTCATCACCCCACCTTGACATGCATTTCACATTTCCTCTATACCTTCTCCTCCTCTTCAACAAACCTGTTTATTTTCTCCACACACTCTTCGATATGTTCATCTTGTAATTGTGTTTATGCTTGCATTTATGTAGCTTATGTCTCTACCATCTTCGTTTCCTTTCCCCTCCACCTTCTCCATCTTTCGGCATTATCATCGCACACCTTAGGTGCGATTACTAGTCAGTAATTCACATGTAGCTTTGTGGTACTAATTAAAAAAAGTTAAAAACAAACCTCATCGTAAAGGGATTGGATACATAAGTAAAATTATAATAGTGACAAAACATTTCTTTACCGTTAACTTTTGAGGTGGAAGTTTTATAGTTTTCTTTATTCATTCAAATATGTTAGAGTGCTCTTTTTATTTTAAAATAAATAAATTAGTTAGAAACATTTTCATTTCGGTGAAAATGATAACTATAAGTTTATAGATTATATATTGTTGAATCAAAAATGAAAATGAATCTTAATAAATAAATATTAAAAATAAAACAAAAACTTATTGGTAGTGAGGAATTAAATAGAAAATTGTATATGGAGGAGATATATTATACAAACTCTGTGTGTGTGTGTGTGTGCGCGCGTGCATGGGTGCATGCGTGTGCGTGTGGGTGCGTGTGCATGTGGGTGCGTGCGTGCGTGGCGCGTGCGTGTGTGTGCATTCGTGCGTGGGTGCGTGCATGCATGTGTGTATGCGTGTGTGCGTGCGTGCGTGCGCGCGCGCGTGTGTGTGTGTGTGCATGTGCGTGCGTGTGGGTGTGCGTGTGCGTGTGCGTGTGCGTGTGCGTGTGCGTGTGCGTGTGCGTGCGTGCGTGCGTGCGTGCATGTGCGTGTGTGTGTGGGGGGGATGCGCGTGTGCACGCGCTGGCCGCCGCGTGTGTGCGTGCGTGCGTGTGTGCATGCATGTTGTTATTTTAAATTGATAAATTTAAAAAAATTTAAAGAATTAAAATTAAAGGAGGTGGAATTAACATTTACCTTACCTTGGGCTTAGGTGGCGAGTAAGTTTCCTTAAACTATGCCATTGACTACTCTACATTCAATACCACTCCATTTTATAAACTTTAAATAAACCCTTAATCATATATTTTTATACTTTTGACTATTTATATAATATGTTTTTAAAAAAAAATATTAAAGGAGTGTTTTTTTAAATATTTGGATGTGTTTTAGTGACATGGTCAAAGACCATTATAATATAACTTGTAAATACCTTTAATTACAATTTTCTCTATTAATTAAGAAACTAACCCTTTAAGCTTATATTATTTCCATAATTTTAAAATAACATTCAATGATGACTCTCTCTTTAATATTTTCATGTTAACATTCAAGGAGTCTCACCCTCAAGTACTAAAATGTAAACCTAAATTTGTAAATTTCTTAATAAAACATATTTATTTATTAGTCTAAGTATACTTATATTAATACATATGACAACATTTATTTTGTATTTGGGATTCAACCATTTAAGATGGCATGAGCTTAGGCTAGTCATTATATAAATGACATTTTATTTCCCTTAGTTTTTTAATTATGAATTGATACAATAAAATTTTATTAATTATAAATATATTAGCTATTCTATATTATATAACACTATGATTTAGAACTATTTATAAATGGATTTATTTTTTATCATATATTTTACACTTCGAAAATAGTATAAATGTTGGAATATAAGTAGTTATATATTACATATTATCATATGGTGAAAAATCAAACTATGTTTGAGATAGTAAAGGAATGTTTGTTATTTTTATTTTGATAATTTATTTTAAATATAGAAAATAAAAGAATTAAAAAGAGAAATAAAGCTACTAAGGCCAGAGTTGTTTTAAGAGGGGAGAAATGTTATGTGACAATTTCCCCACATTAGTAAAATATTAAAGTTCTCAAAATTAGTGATTAATCAAAATGATATAAAGTAATTATTATGTTATTTTACAAAGATAAAATATTTAATTATAAGGTTATCTCACAAGAAGTGTATTCTAAAGTTATTTTATAAAGATTGAATGTTATTTGATTTAGAATGAAAATAATTAAAGGATTAAATCACTAGAGTAATAAAAACTTTCTAGTGTGTTGAGAAGGGTAATTAATGGGTACCGTTTAGAAAATATATTAATATTGGTAAAGTAAATAATTAAAGTTGTTTGAATGGGTATATTGGCTCAAAACCTACCCGGGAAAAAGTATTTTATTTAAACTTGTGGTATGAGGTTTTAATACCCATAGGAATATGTGTGATCAAGTAATTGTTATTTGATACCGAGTGAAGGCAAGTGGTGGGCATTGGAGAGGGGCATTCTAGAGGGGTGTCCTAACTGGGGTATGTAAAGTATAACCCAAGATGGTTCCTGGCCAGGGCAAGAAGATTATTTGTTACATATTTCCTCCTGATAATGTGGCCATAGCTTGAGGTGTTGAATCTCTAGGTATCACTTAGGAGTTTCTGAGCCACACATAGTCCTCACCTAGATATGCATATCTAAAGTGTCATGTAGGGATTACTTGAGGTACACTAAATTCTCCCCATTGTGTTATGTTTAATCTTTGAACTATTGTTTTTTTGGTTTAAAATACATTTGGAGGATTTTTATATGGTAAAATATTAGGATTATTAAATGGAAAAAGTCACATCACACTTGTGAAATCGTGAGTGATGTCCCATGTTTACAACTCGCTTTATGTAGCTTACTTTTTTCTTGTGTGTTTATATTTACTACATTGTCTACATAGGTTACACATGTTTTCTACATGCAATGCTTATCTTTGGCTAGCCTTCTTGTTTGTGCGTGCCTTAATTTCTACTAAGAACTTTCCAGAGTACACGCTTAGAGTGCGGTTGGTCCTTTTTGGGGTCGCATTATCCTATCAACGACGTTGCATGCACCCCCAAAGAGGGGGAATCATTTGGGGTTTACATACTAACACAACACAACTACACCGGTTCAAAGATAGTGCACTTTCCGCCCTTGCAATAGTAGGTTTACATACAATGAGTGGGTTCAAACCAGTTTACAAACCCCATACACAGTGGATTTTATAGGACATGGTATCCTTAGCATTTCTGGGAAACAACTATAGGCTTAGGGGTTATAGAGGGTGTGCTTCTCACACTACTTCGGCCAGTGGTGTTGGATCACCTAAAAATGGGACGTTATAGAGATATCTTCACACACATTTCAATGAAGTGGTTAGAGTTTGGAGGACACAAAATTTCCTCCTTACACATCTTCACCTGTGGTGGCGTGAAATCACCCATAAAAATCGCAGCAAAGATAGGATATCCTTCTATACCCTTTCTCTTGACATGGATTAGGTGCACATGTTCATTTTACATTTTCATTTAGCGTATTTTACACTTGCGTTTTTTACATATTTCTATGCATATGCATATTTTTCATAGAGTTTTTACATACATACATATTTGAATACTTGATCATTTTCTCCTTATAGGTCTGACCGTATGAGAAACAAGTAGTCGAATTTGGGGCAACAATAACAATAACAGTGTCAACAATAAAATTTTGCGACAACACATGCTTTACTAACTATGCAGGTACACTACACATTGCAACAACTACACATGCATTCCATCCTAGGTTTACTCTCATCACTTTTTATTTTCTTTTTTAATGTTTAGATTCCACGCTCCTCCATCTTCTTTTTTATCATTTCACGCTTGAGTCTAGTCCTTCGACGTAATTCTACTAGAATCTCCATGGATATCAGGTACACATCTCTCTCTACTTTATGTTATTGAGCTTTCCCTTCACAAACATAAAGTGGAGGAAAAATGTAGTCACAAAATCATGCACTTTAGGCACTATTTAGCTTGGCCTCATACTACTATTTATAAGGTTCTTGAGTGAATAAACTACTAATTAGTCCAATCTTTTGGCCATCTTATTTTACCTTTTATTTCATCATTCCCACACATTCTTATATACATGCCCAATCTATTTCGACACTTTCCCGTCATTTTAGCCTAAATCTGGGGTGCTCATGCCTCGTATTGGGGTGCCTCGATCCTTTTTCTACTTTCCCACCTCTTTTGGGCCTCTTCTATCCATTTTTCATCCTTATCTTTTTCCTAGTCGGCCATGTCAGGATTAATTACAAAATTAGATGAAGAGAACCCTATAAATATAAAGTTATGAGACCATAATGAGGTTCCTACCATCATCTACTACTATCACTCCATCTAGAATTACATCCATTACATTACTTACATCCACATAGTTCCATATATCAAGGCTAGGAAATCTGCATCAACACACACTTCATAGGGGACATATTCTATTCTATTTAATGCACACACGCTATTGCATTTTTACATTTAGTTATTGCTCACGCTTCACATAGTGCGACTAACACAAGAGCACCTAGGAACGACATGCACACACATACACACACACACCAAAACTACGTTTGGGTTTGAAATGTAGTGCATCACTCGGTTTAGTAAGCCTATTTTTGTGGTAAATGAGGTCAGTCCAACCCATTCATTTGCATCTTTTATTTTTAGGTTTTTAATACTTCCTTTTGGGTCTTTTGCAAGTCATTATTTTCCTTGGAATATTTCGTACATTCGGTGCAGTCCAAGAAATCTAGTGTGATAGATAATGAAGGTTACATGATATCTTCCGACCTTGAAAGAATCAAGTTATGAGCTTTTTTAGAGACTAGGTGCCTGTTCTACCATACCAAGGTGCCCCGGGGTGCCCCAATACCCTCCTAGGTGCTCTAGTCTACTCAGATCTTCCAGATCCACCCTTTTTGGGACCTCTGTAGTTTTTCTTGCTTTTGGAATTTCTAGTCGGACATGTGACAATTCACGACAATCATCTATAATCAATTGAGTTCTTTCCTCACTTTAT
The DNA here is from genome assembly GCA_018340775.1 of Taxus wallichiana var. yunnanensis. Classification (NCBI taxonomy): domain Eukaryota; kingdom Viridiplantae; phylum Streptophyta; class Pinopsida; order Cupressales; family Taxaceae; genus Taxus; species Taxus wallichiana. Next base: position 272,517,471 of record CM031239.1, on the reverse strand, counting down.
TCTTACACATTAGGGTTTTATTTCTATTAGTTTAATTATTTAATTACTTTAGTGCATTTATTTACAACGTTTATGTCCTCCTAAATTAGATTAACTATCATTATAATTTCTTCTATTGTAACTAATTTTAGTTAATTAGGATGTGCTAAACGTGCTCAGTCTCTATCACTCCATCACCAATTTTTTTCATTCTTGTTGAAATATTTGGGCTTCTCATATGTGAAGGTTTGAATGGATTGACCATAGTTGTCATGGGAATACAATTTAATGAGGCCTTTGGAAATGAGGGATTTTTTTAGTTGCATTCCCTTTTCTATGATGTCGTCAAATGTTTTGGCACAATGGACTTGTAGGTGGAAAGCTAGTTCTTGATGGACGTTAGTGACAAAGATGGTGACCAATTTCCTTTCCGAATGGGCCATGGAATATGGCTAGTAAGGGCTCTCCATTGTTGTAAGAAGAATGACAAGTTGTCGCCATTACATCGTATAGTGTTTTATAAGCCAATCATGATGACATTGTGCTCCACATTTTATGAGAATTAATTGACAAACATTTCGGATAAGTCGAAAAGGTAGTGATAGAGCCCTTGGGAAAATAAAGGAACCATTCAAGATGAGGACCACCTAGACTTTGTGAAAATATTCTCAATAAATAGAATCCATGTAGTCTACCTCTTGACATAAGATATAAAAATCCTTGACATGTTTGAGGGTCGCCCTTTCCCTTGTATTTTTAAAACTTGGGTGCTTCAAAGTATGGGGAAAGGGACACGTATAATATTATCGTCAAACAGATAGGAGAGAGTTCTTCAAATTTTTACCGACGTCCTTATTTTCCGAGTTGGAACATTTAAAGCGTTTCCTTCATAGAATTTATTTCTTTCTCTAAGAAAGATTCTTGAGGGTTGGTGGGTGGTATATTGAAATTACACTCTTGTGAATGTTTAGAACCATGATCATTGGGTCATTATGGATCAAGTCAGGAGACCAAATGGGAAATTTGGTTACTCATTTTGTTGTAATTGGGATGATATGGCCTCCTTGGATATATGAGAGTTATGGGTGTTCTCTCTGCTATCCCATCCACACATAGCGTGATGGTTACTGTGATTTGGGTTATTTGGATTGTAATGTGGTGGGGATGGGGGTCATTTTCTAATGCATTCATTTTCATTGGGGAGGAGACTATAAAGTTGGTCATGTGTATAATCAGAAGGAAGTTTCACTCCCATGTGATATAACTGGAGAAGGAGAAGTAGGTGCTTGAATCATCATCACTACTAGTATTGAACATAGTTTCTTCATCTTCTCCTCCGATATGGTCTTCTTTTGCATTGACATCGAAAAAGTTTTTATTGAATATGTCATTTGCATTTTCTTTGTTTAGTTAGTGATTTATTTCGTATTTGTTTCCTGCTTGGGATTGGGAAACTATTCTCTTAGGTGCCCTTAGATCCTAGTAATTTTGAGAAACATAGATGAGATGAAGGTGTATTTATGTAGGTAAAATATATGTAAGTGAAGAAAGGATAATATTTCTTATTAATCGATGTATGGTCTCAATAATCAAACCTTGTTTAGGATGAGAGGATTGGATAAGGATTAAGGATATTGAAGAAGGATTTTCCTCAATGAGAGAGGTCTTGGGATGTGCCTCGATGTATGAGGGATTAAGAAGATTTAATAGGAGATAGGGTTATTGTGTCCATATTTAAGATGTCGATTAAATAGACTCAATAAATCGTATCAATAAGAATTCTTAGGTGATGTTTTTGATTGTGAAGGTGTATATGTAGGATTACATGAATATGTAAGCATGTCTAAGTGTAGTGAATGTCGTGATTAAGAGGGGATATGTGAAGTAGTAAGTTTTAGGATCTTTTTGGGCCTAGGTAAGTGTTGTGATGTCAACAAGAAATATTAAATTACTAGGCATTAATTTTTGTGACGATGAGGAAAATAAATGCTTAGATTGGGTGAGATGTTATGGAATGAGTTACGTTTATAGAGTGGGGGACGTATAAATGTATTTTAGATGTTTTTTTTGAAATATGGGGTCTTTTTAAATGTCTTTTGTGGTTATAGAGTTTATTGATTATGAGACGAGGTTTATTTATTTATTTTTATCTATGTCAACAAGGAAGTGTGAGTGACATCAAGTGGATGATGGATGTCAAAAATATGGTCAAAGGTGTATGGTGAATGATGTGTGGTCAAAAATATATGAGGGTAGTCAAATCAAGGTCAAATGATAAGGCCAAAATAGATGAATGATTAGGTGTATGGGTTGATAAGAGGGACAAGTGTGAGGGTTATATACTGGTTTCAAAAAAACACTCAATCAATGAAAAAATGCAAGCACACCCTAACTAGTCAAGTGGAATCAAACTATATCTCACTTTTAATACCACACATCGATGATGGTGCCACAAACTGGCTCTCCACCTATGTGTCAATGTGGGGTCGGCTATTGAGTGATCTTGGGGAGTGTGACCTTTTTGCATTATAGTTAAATATGTGGCTAAAAGGTTTCCTATGCTAGGATATACAACCTCACTAGGGTAGACCCCGATATACGTTGTGGTACGTGGGGCTCAAGTCCGTGTTGTAAGGATGTTGTCTAAGGCCTGGGTATTGGGATGTGAAATCCCCTCACTTCATTCCGTGTTTAAAACAAGCAAGCACTTAGCCAATAAAAAAAATCTCTAATAATTTATATACCTTACTAGAACATGGGGTGTGTCTACGTGCATGGAGGTGAAGCCCATGGTTACAAGACCCCTAGGAATATGTTAAGTGCATGGATGTCACTTTCACATAACGTTATCCCTAAAAATAAAAAGGGAAGAAAGTTAGCCACTTTTGATCCTCAAGATCATCCTAGGATGCGAGAGGAGAGCATACACAATTTCACCTTCGGGATCAACAAACAACAATACAAATAACATAGGAAATATAATAGATACAAGATAAAATTAAAAAAAAAATTATGCAATGATGTCTTCAAGAGGAGGCCTTAGAACACAAAGATTAGTACTTTTTGTTTATAACCCTGCTATTCTTCGATTGATTGGGCTGTAAGACAAGGTGGCTAGTAGTTTTTAATTCATCAAAAATCCTAAAAACACCAAAAGGTATATAAACACAAAATAAGTATCAAAATTGGTGGATTTTCCCCTTGTTTTGAAATAATTCTATGAAAACAGATGTCAAAACTCTGTAAAGCAACCACCAAAATACTTAGAAATAAAAGTTAGACCAATTAGCTCTAAGCAAAATTTTATTCTAGCAAAGGTGCCAATTACTGTGTCAAATGCGCTAATACAGCCCAAAGGTGCTACTATAGGTCAAAGGCACCACTAAAGTTGAAAGGAACCATTAAAGGTCAAAGGCGCCACTACAGTAGCAAAAACGCTAAACTAAGATTAAACAACTATATTAGTCAAGGTGCTAAAAGAAAAGACAAAGGCACTAAAACAAAAGTAGAAGTCAATAGAATGTAAGTTTCAAGGTGTAAACATAGGTGCCAAACACTAGGGCATATAGGTTTAAAATTAGAGCATAGGTGCAAACCGCACAGAAAAGGTTAGAAACAAAGTCACCGATGTTTGCTACAAAGGCGCCATAGATTCTACAAAGGCGCCAAATGAACAACCAAAAGGATTAATACCCAAAACAAAGGCGCTAATATAAGGAAAAGGTGCCACTTCTTATAATATATGCACCAAAACATAGGGAAGATGCATTGTTCAAGTTTGGGAATGGTTTTTGAACATGAAATTTAAAAATTCTTGCTGCAAAAAGGGTTAGCTTTTTATCTAATTTGTATAGCTCTTATAACTTAGTAGTTTAAACTCAATTCTAATTAAAAATTGGGGCAAGGCCCCATGGTGGGTGCTAGAATGTAGATGCAAAAAGAGATGTTAGTGCAAATGCAAACTAGAAACCAAACAACTTGATTCCTAATCTAACACTCCTAAGCACTACTTCAGATTGAGCAAGATGGAAGGGAGAGAGAATGCAATACCTTCACTTACCAATGAAGAAATCCCTTGATGCTTTTGATGTGCTCAAGATGGTTGATTGGACTTGCTTGCTTCAGATTTTATGGACACAAATGGGCAACACCTCCCCTTTGTAGATTGGATATTTTCTTGAGAATGCTTGATGGATGTTGGAGAGATTCTTGAGAGATTTTGGTAGCACTTAGTTATAATTTTCAAAGTTGGCTTCCATGGAGGGTGGCATGCCAATTTATAGGTTGTGGGAGGAGAAATGGAGGGTGGAGATTGATCCAAGTAGGATGAGGATAAATGGTTGTTGTTGCATGAGAGGATAGAAGAATATAGAATTAGAGAATTCTAGAATTTGTGAGAAGCCTCCATTGAATTAAAAATTCAATGGAGGGAGGAAGTTTTATTTGAATTTTTAAATTAAATGGAGGGAAGTTTGGAGAGGATTCTAGAAATAGAAGCCTCTAGATTTAGAGGTGGAGGATTTGATTAGCTTAGGATTAGGTTATATTAATTATGATTAGGGATGTGATTTGATGGAGAAGCTAGGTGTAGGATAGGTGTAGAGTAGATGGGTAGGTGAGTAGGAATTTTAAATTCCTAGAAATGTTTAAACGAGGGTAAGGAGGGGATTAATAATAATTAGCGTTGCGATTAATTATTATAAAGTTAAAATGGGAATTGTGGGATGAGATGACGAAAATAATTAGGATAAAGGGGATATGTGATAAAATGGATTAGTAATAATTAATCTTGTGATTAATTATTATAGGGATTTAGATAATGATGATGTTAGGATATTTGTGGGACAAATTAATCGTAATTAATTATGTTGAAATTTTAGATGTCTACATCCGTAATGTGAAATAATATAGTCTAGGTGCTTGTGACCTATGAGTATATTGTCTATGGTTGTTTTAAATAATTTATGGCTTTGTATTTTTAAGGACACATTACATGTTGGAAAGCATGAAAAATTTATGCATATAATAAATGTAAGTTTTTATGCTTGATTGGAAAAGAATATAAGAAAGTCTTATTATTAGCATTTGAGAATGATGTAAGGGTTATTGTTTTGGAATTTTAACTATGTGACATGTGTACAATGATTTTTTCAAATGAAAATGTTTGAATTTGAATTATGTATTCTTTTATTATTGATATGGAATTTTAGGAAGCCTTGAAATTTATTTGTGAATAAAGGTATTTGAGTTAAAGTTTATGGTTACGAATGTATATACAATATTTATAATATTTAGTATGTTTTATTTGATTCACTAATTTGTAAATCAAGGTATTTGAGTTAAAGTTTATGATTACGCATGTATATACAATATTTAGTATGCTTTATTTGATTCACTAATTTGTATCTAGAAAATGCATTCTATCCAATTACCCAATAATTATATTTAATTAGAAATTAATTATATATATTTTGTAACCTTATTTAATTTTAAGATAACACTGTTGAGAGGGCATCGTTGCATAGAGCTTGATAAAAATTTACTTATGTTTATGGTTATATGTTGATGTAGGAGCATCATTTCTTGTAAATAGTCAAATTTTGGTTTTTATAAGTGTATTAGGTGTAGGAGGTCCTCTTAGAATACTTATTTCACTAAATCTGGACATATTCTAGTCTAAGCAACTAAAAATATAGCTAATATTGGAATCCAATATTACTAGTTTTGGATTCCAAAACGTTAAATATTGGAATTTACTATACTCCAAAATCACATATATTGGAATCCAAAATCACATATGTTGGAATCCAAAACCACATATATTGGAATCCAAAATCACATATATTGGAATTTATTGTACTCTAAAATTATATATATTTGAATCAAAAATAAAAATATTGGAATCCAAAAATAAAAATATTGGAATCCATTATACTAGATTACAAATTAAATTAATGAATTTGGGAAAAATTGTTCAATGATTTGGGGAATCTAATATTGATCTGTAAAATAATAAACAAAATATGTTTTTCTTTTCATATCAAGCTACCGATCGTTAGACATTATTTATGCTTTGGAATAAGGTTTTTTTATCAATTTTAAAATGTCTTTAAGATTAAACTATGTAGATTTGAATAATTAAAATGCTAAGTTGTCACTTAGCAAATGTTAGCCTAATGAAATTCAAGAGATGTGAGACACTTCCAGGTTCATTTAGTATGATGTGATTGAACCTTAGTGTAACCAGAGAATTATTAAAGATATTATGAAGAAACTAGCAAGAGGGTGACGATTCAGACTAGGAGAATGAAATTAATTGTAAAACCATTCCAGATATATTTTCATATTTAAATATAGATATCAAATTAACTATAAAACCATTCCATATATATTTTCATATTTAAATATGGATATGAAATTAATTAAAATTAATTGTAAAACCATCCTAGATATATTTTCGTATTTAAATATAGATATGAAATAAATTAAAATTCCTTACTAAAGGTAGAATTATAGTAAAACATTTTAAGATTTTTTTGAATTTTATTATAACACTATTCTTAAAGACAAGCTCCCAAATTAACAAAAGTGATCATAATTTTTTCCAAAAATAAGCTCCCTATAATTGGGTTTTTGATCTAATAACATCCCAAACATCTTCCACGTCCTTCAATGGTTGCAACAAAGGCCACAAATCATCTAACAAGTAGTTTTCTTTTGAATTAGAATTTATGTTAAATTTTTTAGCAATTATGTAGTTCCCCACATCATTGAACTTATTTTTCTCTAAAGAGTCATCTATAAGCACTATATTTTTACAATGGTACGATGCATTAAACCACCACCAAACGGAGTTAAGATTCTTGAGATATAATTTGGGATTCTCAAAACCTTGATAATTGGTGCATTTAGAATCAACATAATCTTCCTGTATAAATATGATCTCGAACTTGTCAACCTATAAACCAATGTTTGAAAGGAATGAAGGCATCACGTCATCAACATTTGAATTTCTCGCTAATGTCCATAACACTATTTTAAAATATTTTGTGCAACGTTGCAAGAAATATTTCACATTTCGTTTGAGAAAATAAATATTTGTTTTGAGCCCAATGATTGCCAAGAATTTTTAAATTCTTATGTAATCTGTAGACACCTAAATTTGGTATCTATACCCTTATCTTCCAGTGTGCACGTATCTCACCTTGGTATTTAACTAGGCCCCCTTAATTTAATTCATCCCCCTTTTTATTTAATTTAAAATGCCCACTTAATTATTCTATCACATTTAATGCCCATCCAATTCCCATCAATTAATTAAGCCGCATTAATTAATTAATTAATCAATTTATATCTTATATGCCCTAACAAACCTTATATTTTAGACGCTTTTATCCTAACCTACACCCCCTTACTTTTATAGATTTTTATCTTGTCTATCTTTATCCCTTAACATCCCTAAAAATCCCTTACTTGCATACATGATTTAAAGCACCCTTCCAATCCTTAAGAAATACCAAATCACAATTAAAGCAGAAGCATCCCCATCGGGAAACTTTCCATGTAGTCGGTGGCAACCCATCCTAGTCACCATCGACCCTATAAAACCGAGTCTTTTCTTTCCATAACAAACATATGCAACTAAATACCCAAGATTTCTTTTGACTTATGGACTTCCTCTCGGTGCCTGATCATCCCTGTAACAACTACAAACCTCTTGGATCTCTTTTCACTTCACTTACATCACTCCCAACCATCTTTTGTGAGGTTATCATCATCTTGTATTATTTTATCGAGTTATTATCATACTATTGTTGTATTATTTGCATCTAACCTTTTACATGACCGAATCATCATAAAAACACCTAGAGTTTCATCATCAACCTTTTATTCGAGTCACTTTACTTGCAGTCATTCATTCCTCTCATATGCATTTGGCCTTTTCCTATCCTACTACAACCACCTTTGTCACCTCACCTTGGTTACCATCGACTGTGGTCTTGTTTATCAACCTACCCCTCTAAATCCCTATTTTATGTCACCCTCTAGTTTCCTTTTCCTTAGACCTTCTTCTATAGGTCATTCACAACATCCAAAGGCTTGTGTTACCTTCTAGTTTTCATCCAGATCTCTACAGTCGCATATTTACATTGATATTTAGATGCACACATCTTGGTCACCGTCGACCGCTCTCGTACAGTTTGGGTCTCTGTTGACCAAGTTAGGTACCATTCAATTTACATTTATTTAGCTTAGATTTGTATATGTCTTACATTTTTACATTTCAAGTTTATGTGTGCCTCGATTCTTCAAATAATCTAGTTTAGTATTGTTGTTTTTTATCCTATTTTATCAAAACACAAAGTGGTTGACATCCACCAAGAAAGTTAAGCCTTTTTGAACTCGACTTAGTTCAGAAACCGCCACATATACCATCTAATCAGTTTTCTTTTTTAGTAATTCTTATTTATAGGTCATTAAGTTGTAGCAGTAATGATTTTTCAATAATTTTTCACTTGTTCATCCACATCACGCATTTGAGGTACCTTAAACCTTCCATGTTTCAAGTTATTTAGTTTTCTTTAGTATCGATATCCAATTTTTCCCCTTAGGCAAAATTGAACAAACATGAAATTGTACAATGCGAAAATGGGGTTGATTCAATCATGGGAGCTTGCATTTTGAGGTTGGTGAATAGGTTGAAGTAGGTCGAACATTGCAAAGAATTTTAGGAAATGAAGAAGCTTGAAAGTCGAAATTTTAGATTTCGGAGGTGGAGCCGTTCGGAGGTGGGCTAGGGTCAAATTCGGGGACTGGGTGGAAAGAAGCACGAAAGTCATAACTTGAAGTCCAAAATTCAAACTTGAAGTTTCGAGAGGTTTATTGAGCATGAACAGTGAACAGTAAAAAATCCCTAAAATTTAAAATGTCCAAACACGAAGTCTGAATTTTAGACTTCGGGCTTTCGGAGGTTTAGAGGTTTCATGTGCCCAAATTCTAAAAAAACCCCAAAGTCTTGAAGTCCCGAAAACCCGAACCCCAAAGTCATGAAAACCCAAAGTCTTAAAAACCCAAAACACGAACCCCGAAATCCTGAAAACCTGAAACCTCGAGATCTCGAAATGTCCAAAATGTGAAATTCCAAAATGGAAAGGTACAAAGTTCCAAATTTTGGACTTCAGAGTTTCAGAGGTTTTGTCAACTCAAGCAGATGAACAGTAACTTGATGTCCGAAATGGAGAGGTCTGAAGTTCTAAATTTTGAATGTTTGAAATTTTGGACTGGAGAGTTTCAGAGGTTTCACGTGCCCAGCTGAATGAACAATAATATCAAGCTCGAAATTCAAAATTTCTGAAAGTCTAAAATTTCATATTTTGGAGGTTGTGAGGCATTTCAGAGTCCAAAGAAATAGAGGCAACTACTCACAATTAATACAATATGGTACTCTGATCTTTATATGGCCATAACTTTTGACTGGGAGCTCATATTTGCACAAGAAAGGACTTTTTGGAAATCTCTTAGCATCCTCTACAAAACTATGACTGGTTTTCTTAATTTAAGTGAGACTAAGTATTTCAAATGAAGAAATATAGTCTACCATTTTAGGGGGTGTTTCCATATTTCTCACCTACCCAAATGATGAAGGTATGGGCTTCCTTTCTTGCCCAACAAGGCATAGTACATGGAGGTATGGGTTTGTAGTGGCACCCATCATTGTTGCAGTGAATTCAATGCATTTTAGGGTGGTTGAAGCAAGATTTTGAGTTTCTTCCCTCTCTCCCTTCTCTCATTCTTCCTATATATTGTAAGGAGGGGCATTGTTCTAATGTTGGATAATTTTTCTTTGCACCCTCCCTTCTTCTCTTATCTATAAGTGAATTTGTGGAGTTCAAACCTCCCATTCAAGTTGTAATGCAAGTTTGTGCCTCTTGGCCATTGTAATGCACTGTATCAAATCTTTGGAGCAATAATACAAGTCTGTGGATGAATTTCAACCCTCTCTCATGTTCATTACTTTATTCGATCTCTCATTGTAATCTTGGTTATCTGTGCATGGTTATTGTATTACATGTTTAATGGTTTGTGTTTAATGGTTAGTGGATTATCATCAGTGGATTGATCTATGGTGTATTTTCATCCTCCTTAATCTGATTGTGGTTTCCATCTCCATGCAAAGTAGGTGTTCAACATTCCTTTTGGTGCATCACCTTTGTTATTTTAGGTTTAATTTCTTATAATCTTCTTAACCCTGTCTCCTTAGCAAGTTAGAGTAGATTTTGGAGTAGATCCTCTACAATTTAGATGTGTGCATCAGAATAGAGGAATATGAACCAAACTTCATCCAGAGGGTTATCCCGATTTCAAAGTCCCACACTTTGGGATAACTCCATGTTTGACAAATCACACTGAATGCCTCAACCTTTCACTTGCGAGAAATAAAGGGTGCTGTGATTTTGCCATAACAAGTACTAGATCATTAAATTGAAAAAGGAATGAAAAATTAGATAAACATTCTGGCACGCCTGGTGGGACCACCCTTAAGGTGATCCATTTATATTTCTTTCTATTTTTCTGTTGCTTTGGTCTTCTACTAACATTAGATCATGAGGCCCTGCTTCTTGCTTACTCATGTTGGTTTAGCTGCTTGGATTTCTCTTCCCACTAAAGTTCAGATAAAAGGAAAATATTTATCCAGGTTTTCCTCTTTTTCCATATTTTCTCCTTTCTGCATTGTATTTCCCTTTCTTGTGTGTGTCCTCATCGAAAGATCACACTTAGATTTGGTTTAAAAATAACCTTTATTTTTTTGCATCCTGTTTTCTCACATAGTCTAAGTTAGAGGTTAACTTGTTGCATCTCACAATCCTCACACACAACCTAAAAATCATGCATTCAAATCAACATATCTAAACATCATCCTACTTGGTAGACTGATTGGGATTTTATCACCCAACAAGAAACCACCTAAAACTCTCCCAAGCCAAAACAATCCTGAAACCAACCCTAGATTGCCTTCTCTTAGGTACCTTGTTATCCATCCCCTTTTTATTTTTCACACTTTTTAAAATCTAGATAATGAAAACTTTTTTGTTTGACACTTTTTCTTGTTTCACACATGGTACTATATTTTTTCAAAATCTAGACAATGCAACAGTGTGATATATCTAATGATACTACCACTTCATATAGTAATCTTGAGGTTCCATATTGGATCTCTCAACCCTATAATGACCATGTTATCCAAATAGATCCTCCTCTGAATCCAATTCTCTTATCTCCTATCATCCCATCACACCTCGATCGATTACATCTCCACCTCATGTTCCTTTGGAGACCCATGGGCCTCCCTCTAGCCCTATCTATGACTTCCTACATTGTAGACCCCTAAAATCTCTCAATCCTATCAACCCACTCAACCGGAGGAGCCTATTCCATCTACATATTCTCATATGAACACTATCCTTACTCCAACTGGTATTACCAATAGAGTTCCCATCTAATTACCCCAATCCACCAACATTCACACTTCCCGTGTTCCTCAACAATCAAATATTTCAATCTAACCCCAAACATCCTATCCAACATCCTGCGGCTTTAACACACCAAGCTTCCTTACATCCTTATCCATCCACTCCTTATGTTGTACAACCAAGACCATCCAACACTTTTCCTACACCTACATCAACCATAACTACAATCCCCATACCTATCACATCAATTACTACCACTCCTCAAACATCTACCATGATTGATATCTCATCCTTTTCTCCTTCTAGCCCCATCTATGATTACTTTCTCCATAAAGCCATCTCGATCCTACCAATTAGTAAATCATATTCCACCGCTCACCTTATATCAGTGACATTCCCACTCCATCCACCATGTCTTCCCAACCTTTGCAATCTATTGACATTACCATGCCCCGTATGCCCAAAAAAACCTTCCCATCCAATCCCAACCACCTTTTTACGATCCCACTTTCCAAAATTACAAAATACTACAACCAATCCATTATCCACCTATGGGTATCTTCATACAACCCTTCCCAAATCCACCATCGACCAATCCATATCTACCTTCCACATCTTACACATTCAATCCTCATGTGATCAATATGATACATTAAACACCTCCATCCTTACCTATCCCATCACCTTCCCTTGTCTCAGACATTATGCTATGGATCCTTTAATACCTACCCCCACATCAACCATGTCCATGATCATCACACCTATCCCGTTAACCTCTACCACATGTTCCAAATCTACATCTATCCCTACCTTCACCACAACCATACAACCTTTGACTATACCCACATCTGCATCAAACACACCTACCACTACACCATTTACACCCCTAAATGATCCAATTACACCTACATCCTTTTCAATCCCAACTACCTCTTAAAAAAAAAAAAAAAAAAACTTACATCTACCTTGACATCTTCATTATATATACCTACATCTTCACCCATGGCCACACCACTTATTTTACCCCAATCTTCTACACCTAACCTTCCAACATCAGCCATTTCCACACTCATACCTACTACCACACCAACTAAATCCTCTTGATTTACGTTAGGTGGGGGTGATGTTTTCATAAACATATCAATGAGACCCCTTAACACATTTATGGAACAATCATCCCCACGACACAAAGGGTGTTCATGAATCAAATTTTTCTACATCAACCAATCCAAAACCTACACCAACATCTTGAGATCCTCCAAATCGATATTATTGCCATCCCCGCAAAGGGTAAATATTCTTGATTAAAATCTAAAACTCATGGTAAAAATATCAAAAGGTATCTCATTCATCCTCGTAAGAAGTTAGGTCTTCCCTCTTCTCAGCAATCCAACATTACAACATTAGTCCTAAGAGCACCCCCATATATTTTAGGGTTAGGCCCTCCATCTAAGACATCTCGCAACCACCAATCCAAATCCAAACAATCTAATACTCATTCTAAATTTGGTTCATATTTTAAGACATCCTATTTACTCATCCAATCTACATCAATTCCTTCCCCTAAATCTAAGACAAAATCTCCTACCAAGCCTTACAAGAGAAACCTTCCCTTCACTACTCCTATGGGATCTTACAAATAGGTCCTTAAGCATTTAATTAAAATTTCAAACATATAGAATGACGCTCCCTCCCATTAAATATTTTAACCCTCATAATAATAATCCATCATGGTTCAATCCTAATTACATTTGCACTTACCATCTTACCTGGGTCATGACATTGAGCATTGTAATGCCCTTTAAGCTAGTGTCCATGATCTTATTGAAAAGATTGAATTTCTCATCCGAGAAAATCATCCTTCTTCATCCGCCATTCTATTTCGCAACCAATCAAAATACTATTCCTCCATCCCCATCCATAAAAATTACCATGTCTCCTTCTCCATCCACATCATCCCTTAACATCTCTCATGCACATGAAATTCCTTCTAAGGAAGGTCCTCCCTTATTCATCGATATAGTTTGTCTTACCAACCATCCTTTCAGTCCTTGACCCTCTATCGACTCCAAATTCATCAACATACCTTCTAAATATCCCATCCAATCTCTCTTAACATCCACCAACCCATCTACATCTTTTGTTGGGGGAGCATCCTCTCCATGTTATTGATCCTAGTGCTTCCACACATCCTATCCCCATGGATCTCTTAATGTCGGGGGACTTCATTTTAACATTGTTTTATGTTAATCTCATCCAATTTTTATTTAACCGATATCATCCAATCTTATCCAACTAATCTATTCGTCATCTCATTTTTGAAGCCCACCTTTGTGGCCATACTTGTTTCCCTCTCGGGGCGCCATTTATTTTCATTAAAGTCCCCTTTGTGGCCATATTTATGCCTCTTTTGGGGCACCACATTTTTCATCTAGGTCCACCTTGGTGGCCATGTTTTTCCTTCTCTCGAGGGACCATTTATCTTCATTAAAGTCCACCTTTGTGGCCTTATTTGTGCCTTTTTTGGGGCACTACCTTTTCCATGAAAGTCAACCTTTGTGGCTATATTTGTGCCTCTTTTGGGGCACCACCTTTTTCATCAGACTCCACCTTTGTAGCCATATTTGTGCCTCTTTTGGGGCACCATTGTTTTTCATCATAGTCCACCTTTGTGGCCATACTTGTGCCTCTTTTAGGGCACCATCTACGTTCTCAAAGTCCACTCTTGTGGCCATATTTATCTCTCCATTGAGGGACCATTTAATTTCATCAAAGTCCACCTTTGTGGCCACATTTGTCTCTCCATTAAGGGACCATTTACTCTCATCCAAAATCAACATTTGTGGTCACATTTGTCTCTCTCTTAGGGGACCATCTCTTCGTCTTGTTAGGGACACATATTTTCACTTCCTTAAGCACATAGTTTTTTATTTTTCATTCATTTTTCATGTTTAATCCTTTGCAAAGCTATCTCGAATGTGAATCTAATCGTAAAATCAACACTCTAGAAAGGATGCAACATGGAAAGTTTTCCCCAACTTGATTGGACCATACATTATCACACATAAGTATGGGTTGAGAGCCTATCGATTGGCCTCCCTTGATGGTAAACTAGAAGTGGAACCTCTTAATGCATTGAAATTGTGACCATTCTATTATTAACATGTCTAATGAGTTATCTTAGTCATATATTTAGATTATTCCTCCATCTTAGCCTCTTCCATATCTCATTGTAATGATTTGGAATTATGTGGTGTTCCACCACTTCCTAGATGCGACCTTAAATATGGGCACCATGACTATTCCGATAAAATTTTCCTTATGGAAATGTTCTCCCTTTGGTGAGAAATCTGTGACCATTACATCCATCATCCTCTTATTCACCTATTAGAACCATGAAAAGGGTCCAGGGTGTGTCTTGTACATTCAGTATCCCCTCTTAAGTGGTCTACTTAGCTAGTCCCAGATATCCCCCATGTAAAATTAAACATTCATGGATTCTCAAAATCAAAGTTATTAAAAAAATAGACTGCTCCCTTGAAGGACAACTGTTCATGAAAAAATAAAAATAGAAATCATGAAATCAAAAGAAAATCTAATAAATAGACCAATCCCTCGGAGGATGGCTATCATATATATTACTCTTCCATCTATGCTATGTATAAAGTAGACCATACCCTTGAAGGATGGTTACTCTTTTATACTATGTCATTGAAGGCTTGAGACATTGATCAACCTTCAATTTTACTAGCATCTTAAGAAAGATTCCCGCATTGATCAACTTTCTTTCAAGTAAACTTCCCGCATTGATCAGTTTTCTCTTTCCCCTTCCTAGAGTTGGGGCGAGTTTTAGGGAACAAAACTTTTGGAGAACCCTCTTCTCGTGTACATGTTACATCTCAAACCCCTTTTTCGTGTTGACAATATGTTTATAAGTTCATTTCATCCATATTATTTATGATATTTGGTATGACCAATTGTCGTTGGTTACATACTAACATTTGTTTTGGTCACATGTGCCTTGTGTTACCTAGATCCCCTTCTTGTTTACCTCCAATGTAGTTGGAGGCATATTTTCCTTGCACATTCCTTGATATGACATAGTGTCGTTCATACCCATAGGTCTCCATTGTTAAGTTACGTCTTATCCTACACCTCATATGATATTATACAATCTCTCTCATCTTAAGTCCACATTTTTGGCCATCTATATTCTACCCTTAGGGAATTTTGTTTCAATATCTTGCATCCTCCCCTTGTCATCTTGAAGTCCAAATTTGTGGCCATATTTAATTTTTCCCTCGGGCATTTAAATTCTACATTCAAATAATTCATGTATACTCTCTAAGTCCACCATGTGGCCATACTTATTCCCCCTAGGGAATCTTTCTTAATCATTCCTTTCCTTTGTTGCATTTGTGGCCATATTTATTTTCCCCTCCGGTGGTTTTAATCCAATCTACCCTCAAATCCCACTTTTATGGCCATATTTACTCCTCCTTTAGAAATTTTATTTTGTGATCTTATCCAATCCCTTCTTAAAGTCCACCTTTGTGGCCATACTTACTCCCCCTTGGGGTATATTATTTCACCACCCGCTTTTTCATTTTTCCTTCCCGACCATTTTTTTGTGTCTTGTGCTGGGGCACCATAAACTTTCATCCTCATCCCTTGCGGGTGCATACTATATTGCTTAATTCTTTATGTACGAAGGGTTTCATATACCTTTTGCATTTATTTGTGCATACTTTGATGATTTTCCTATGACCCATTGGTCATCGTGGATTGCATCCATACTGCAGTGATCTTCACCCACTAAGCGAGTGCTGTAGAAAATTGTCACCCGTCTTCATTGAGACCAAAATTGTCCTCTACCAATGTGATATTGGAGTCACCACCATAGTTTTTATTGTTATTGCGATCCCTTTTCAATTGGGGCATGTTGCCTTGGTAATCATTTTACCCATTTTTTCTTCACCCATCCGCCCTTTATCATCTACCTTTTTCAAATGCATCATCAATTTTCCATAGTGTCATCGATTCCAAATTTGAGGGGGATCTCATCATCCATCTTCCATCAATCTTGATTATACTCCTCATCTTTCATCATTTTTGTCTCATGGATTGCTAATGCAAACCACTCAATAAAAAGGGGCAAATGTAGACACCTAAATTCGATATCTATACCCTCGTCTTCCCCAGTGCGAGTATTTCACCTTGGTCTTTACCTAGGCCCCCTTAATTTAATTCATCCCCCTTTTATTTAATTTAAAATGCCCACTTAATTATCCTATCACCTTTAATGCCCATCTAATTCCCATTAATTAATTAAGCCACATTAATTAATTAATTAATCAATTAATATCTTATATGCCCTAACAAACCTTCTATTTTGGATGTTTTTATCCTAACCTACATCCCCTTAATTTTCTAGATTTTTATCTTGCCTATCATTATCCCTTAACATCCCTAAAAATCCCTTTCCCACCTATATGCTTTAAAGCACCCTTCCAATCCTTAAGAAATCCCAAATCCCGATCAAAGCACAAAAATAGCCCCATTGGGGAAACTTTCCCGTAGTCGGCGGTGACCCATGCCACATCAATATGAGACACCTATAAAACCAAGTATTTTCTTTCCATAATCAATAGATGAAAGAAAATATCCAAGCTTTCTTGTGACTTGTGGACTTTCTCTCGGTTCTGATCATCCCTACAACAAAAACTGAGACCTCTTGGATCTCCTTTTAGCTTCATTTGCATCAATTGGGATCATCTTTCGTGAGATTATCATCATCTTATATTATCTTATTTAGTTATTATCATACTATTTTTGTCTTGTTTGCATATAACCTTTTGCGGGACTAGATCCTTATATCAATAGCACTCGAGTTCCATTATCAACCTTCTCTTTTAGTTTCTTTACTTGCAGGTCATCCAGTCCTCTCATTTGTATTCGACATTTTCCTATCCTCGCTATAGTTGTCATCACCTCACCATGGTCTTCGTCGAACAAGGTTTTGTTTGTCAACCTACCCCTCCAAATTCCTATTTTATGTCACCCTCTAGTTTATTTTGCCTTAGACCTTCTTCTGCAAGTCACTCATAACATCCACAAGTTTATGTTACCTTCTAGTTTTCATCTTGATCTCTGCAAGTTTGCATATTTACACTGCTATTCAGATCCACACATATTTGTGTCAATGTCTACCTTCCTATGTATAGTTTGGGTCGTGCATCGAACTAGTTAGGTAACATTCAATTTACATTTATTTAGCTCAAATTTATATATGTCTTGCATTTTTGCATTTCAGTTTCTATGTGCTTGATTACGCATATTATCTAGTTTACTATTGTTGTTTTAAATTCTATTTTATCAAAACACAGGGGTTGAAATCCACCAATGAACTTAACACTTCTTGGAACCAACTTCGTTCAAGAAACCCCCACATAAACCATCTAATCAATCTCCTTTTTAGTGATTCTTATTTGCAAGTCATCAACTTGTAGTAGTAATGATCTTTCAATCATTTTGCACCCGTTCATCCACATCACACATTTGAGGTACCTTAAACCCTCCATGTTTTGAGTTATTTAGTTTTATTTAGTAATAGATCATTAAATTGAAAAAGGAATGAAAAATTAGATAAACACCGTTGAATTAACCTTGTGGATGGTGTGTGTCAAAATATCATTTATATCAAATATTTTTAGTTTCATTTAGCATGTGTTCTTATCTCGAAAATGAAGAAAACATAAAATCAAATGGTTAAGGGTGTTTAATTAATCGAAAATGAAGAACACATAAAATCAAATGGTTAAGGGCGTTTAATTAATTTTTTTAATGAAGGTTATCTCTTGGAATGTCAGAGGCCTCAATGGAGGGCCTAAGCAAAGAATGTTTAAGGAAATTAAAAGAGAAAACAAACCCAACATTCTTCTCATTTAGGAAACTAAAATGAAAAGTAAAGCAGTTGAAGACTTCAAAAGACATTTTGGCGAGAACTCGCCTTTTTCTGTATTGACTCTCAAGGGGCTTCTGGAGGATTAGTGATCTTTTGGGATACAAAGATGGTTGATGGTAAGGTACTCTCCTCAACCCAGAATCATTTAGCTATTATCTTTAAAAGCCTTGAAAATAATCATAGTTGGATCCTGTCTAATATTTATGCGCCCAATACTGCTACTGGTAAAAGAAGTCTATGGAAAGAGTTAACCTTGTTCCGAAGCAAGGTTGAAAACATGAACTGGTTGGTTATGGGAGACTTCAATACTCCTTTGAATCCAGGAGAAAAGTTTGGAGGAAGTTCTGAATTCTCCCTTGGTATGGAAGAATTTGCAGACTTCATCTCGACTCTTAATCTTATGGACATAGAGCTTCATGGCAATCAATTTACATGGTCCAACAGAAGATTAGGAGAGAGCTTAATTCAGGTTAAACTTGACAGAGCTCTTATTTCTGCAAATTGGATCCTGGACCAGAATTTCCATCTTTCTACTCTCCCTAGAACGGGATCTGATCATAATCCAATAGTCCTCAATTTCTTCAATTGGACAAAACCTTTTCATGGTAATTTCAAATTTGAGAAAATGTGGTTCGAACATGAAGACATTCTGGACAGAATTAAAGAGTGGTGGGTTTGGGAAGGCACAGGGACGGCCCAATTCAGGCTTCTTCAGAAGTTAAAGAATGTTAAACAGAAAGTTAGAATATGGAATAAAGAGGTTTTTGGAAACATTTTTGAAAAGAAGAAAGAACTTAAGCAACAGCTAGAAGAGCTTGAGCTAAATGTCTCCATGAAAGGTATGACCCTAGAGGATCATCAGTGGGAAAAAAACTCCTATCAGATCTACATAATATAAACAGCCATGAAGAAACCTTTTGGAGAATGAAATCTAGAGCCCTTTGGCTTAAGGATGGAGACAGAAATACAAAATTCTTTCATTTGACAGCCATCAAACATAGAGCTTGTAACAGAATTTCTGAGGTTGCTAAAGGAAATGGAAACATTACTAAGGATCCTGAGGATATCAAAATAGAGGCGCTTAATTTTTACAAGAACCTCCTCACTGAAGATACCTCCTACAATGAACAAGTGGCCTCTTTCCTCTTAGACTCCATTCCTAATAATCTAATACCAGCTGAGAGATTTAAAAGTCTTTCAAAAACTGTCACCATTGAGGAATTAAAAAAGGTTGTCTTTGCTTTAGAAGGGGATAAGGCTCCAGGTCCAGATGGCTTCTCGGCTAACTTTTACCAAAGATGTTGGGAAATATGCTCTGAAGATCTCTTGAAAGCTGTTAATGAATTTTACAGAACGAGAAATCTTATTAAAGAACTAAATAATACACACATTGTGCTTGCCCGAAAAAGTTGGATGCAAAAGAATTCAAAGATTTCAGGCCTATCAGTTTGGTTAATGTCATTTATAGGATCTTCACAAAGATTATCACCACTAGAATGCAACCTATTCTCATGGAAATCATTTATCAATAGCAGAGTGGATTCATCTAGGAAGAATTATCCAAGATGGAATTATCATGGTTCATGAAACTATACATTCTATGGATAAAAGTAAAAAGGCGGGGATGGCCATCAAACTTGACATGCATAAAGCTTTTGACAGAGTCTCCTGGAGATTCATGGATGAGGTCCTATCCAAATTTGGTTTTCAAAGCAAATTCAGAAAAATCATCCACTCTTGCATCTCTACCTCTAGATTCTCTGTGGTTGTTAATGGGGAACCTGTGGGTTTTTTTTGCCAGTAATAGAGGTATACGGCAAGGTGACCCAATCTCCCCTCTTTTATTCATTATTATGGCTGACAGTTTAAGTAGATCTATTTCCAAAGCTATTGACATTGGCATGATAAAAGGCTTCCCTCCAACTACTGGTAATCAGATCTCCTCTCATCAGCAGTTTGCTGATGACACTCTGCTGCTTCTAATGGCTTCTATTATTGAAGCAAAGGCCATTAAAACTATCCTTAGATTTTATGAGGAAGCCTCAGGACAGAAAGTTAATTTTGACAAAAGCTCTATTTACTTCTTCAATACTCCTGAGGAGAGGCAAAGAAAGATTGCTAATATTCTTGGATGTACCATTAATTCCCTACCAGCTACTTATTTAGGGTTACCTTTAAGTACTGGCAAGATTTCTGTGGAAGTATGGAATGATCTTATTAAGAGATTTCAAAGAAAGTTGGCATGATGGAAAGGAGCCGTTCTTTCAAGTGCAGGTAAATGCCTTTTGGTTAAAAGCACGCTCCAAAACTTGCCTATTTACATATTATCTATGTTCAACATGCCTACAGCTGTGATGAACAGTATTGAGAAGATTCAAAAACACTTTCGTGGTACAGTGCGCGGCGATGATTTAGATATCATCTTGTGGCTTGGGAACAGGTTTGTAAACCTAAGAGACTAGGGGGTTAGACATCAAAGATATAAAACATATGAGTACTGCCCTTACTACAAAATTAGGATGGAGGCTTATAAAAGAGCACAGACCTTGGACAGAAGCTGATTAAGATCAAATATCTTTCAAAACAAAACAAGATTTCCTTCATATATGATCAGTCCCTTCCGAGTGGTTCTATTTTTGGAACAACCTTCTTCGCAGCAGACACATTCTCTCTCGGGGGTGTAAATTTGGAAGCTTGGAGATGGGCAAAACATAAAACTGGGTGATAAGTGGATGGATTCTAAGCTGGATCTCTACTTATGATCATATTAAAGACAACTTAATTGCAAAGTATGGACACAAAATCAGGGGTACATTGAGAGGGATGGAAACAAAAGAAAATGGAAGGCATTAAAAGTAGAGAATGATAATATTCAGGTGATATTATATCTCTCGAGAATTAGCTTTCACTAATCCATATAAGTAATCAAAATCTTAAAGATGAGCTCATCCGGAAAGATTCTTTTGATGGGGAGTACACTTGTTAAATCGGGAATATAATTCTTTCTTTTCATCCATGGAAAGCGAAATTAAGTGGCACAAGTTGTGGATGCGAGCTAACCCCAGAGTGAACTTCTTTTCGTGGCTAATTATTAATGGCAAGATCCTAACTAATGACAACCTCATCAAGAAGGGATTTATCATGCCGAATAGATGTTGCATGTGTCGCAAGAGGCTGAAGATATAAAGCATTTATTCCTCCATTGTGAGATTGCTTCCAAAATTTGGCAGCTTGTTTTTGCAAAATTTAATCTGAGATGGATTTTTCCCCTTACCTGCCTACAGGCTTGGGAGCAATGGAGCTCTCTGTTTAAACATTGCATGGTGAAAAGGCTATGGAAACTTGTTCTACCCCACACTATGTGGAGAATTAGGAAGGCTCGTAATGATAGTATTTTCAGAAACAATAGACAGGCTTGTAATAAAGTTTATAAGGAAATTATCATTCTTTGTGCAAGATAATATTGCTAGATTTAAACCCCTAAAAATAGATTCTACCAGGAGAATGAAGAATGCATTATGTGAATGGAATATTGCCCTTTATCAATAGAAATAATAATGGTGGTCTTGACAAAAACACGGTCAGATGGATTAAACCCCCACCGATTGGCATAAGTTAAATTTTGATGGGGACTCTAAGGGCAATTTGGGTGACTCAGAGGAGGGGGAATCATCGGGGATCAAAGAGGTTTGTATGTTGCTTTGCTTTTACGGGAGAATGGGCAAACGAGAATAATCATTATTCGAAGCCATGGCGGCTCTTTGGGGTATTAGACTTACCAGAGATTGTAATATTCCTAATATCATAATTGAAGGTGATTCTCTAAATATTATCAATCTTCTGAATAAAAAGCAACACCCCAGCTAGTCTACCAGGGATTATATTGAGGAAGCTATTGATATATGCAAAAGCTTTGAAAATGTCCAAATCACCCACACCTACCGGGAAGGAAATAGGGTCATTGCGACAGTTTGGCTAACTTCGGTGTTAATAATTCCTTTCAAACTTGGATTGGGGGGGACGTTACGCCGCTCATGTCAATAAAGCCATTATCATTGATCTACATGGCAGTGAAAATCATAACTAACGGCTGTATTTTAGATGCTAATGTGCGGATCCCCAAGTACATGATGATGACATCACAAAAGATTTGGATGATTGTTGTGATCTGTGTGGGCTGGACTATCATCATTTCTTGGCATAGGAGGAAAGCCGAGGAGTGGGGCAATAATAACAAGTGTAGCATAATAATTAAACGGCTTTCACGGGAAGGAAAGATTCAAATACCAAAATCAAAGTTCGGCCTGTCCCGCACATTGGTAGCTATTTTACCGTTGAGAACAAGAAAAGGAGTAGAGGAAACATGGGGGCCGCCATGCAAAACCGAACCGACCCACAATCCTGAGTGGAAAGAGAACACAGAGCTTTGGGATTACCTGCAAATCGGGGGACTGTCTAATTTCATTGAAAGGATTCAAGGCTTCGACCAAGACATCTCTATCAAATTCGCCAAGGGTTGGAAGAATAGAATAGTCAAATATAGTAACATGAAAATGGAAATCACGGAAGAGCTCATAGCTCAGATCACGGGCCTCGGCTTGAAGGCACAAAATTCTTCAATAAGAAGGTAGACAGGGAGGTGGAAACCAAGAAATTTCTGGAAGAGGGGGAGAATCTTGAGTTCGTGATTGCGGTCTTAAGGTGGCGTCGATCCACTGAACCTTTTGATGAAGCTGGCAAAATGGTGGTAAGGTATGTTACCCTTGAAGGAAGATATGTGACTATACCTCATAAGCATCTGATTTTTTGAATCATTTTCGTAGAAATAACATTATCAGCCTTTCCTCACTATCGATTAACTGGAGAAATCTATAAGGAAGTTCAAAGCCACTCTAGGGCTGTCCCTTTGTACCAAGGCCTTATCCTCTTGTTTCACCGCCATTTTCCATTTGCCCTCCCGTGAATCCTAGCCCACATCCCTCCTCCATACATCCACACGCCCACACTGCTGCTCCCACTCCTGCTAAAAGGAAGAATGAAGATCTTGTCTCTAAAGCAAGAAAAACAAGAGCCTCAAAGCTAAAATCCCGCTTCCCAACGAGTCCTAAGGAGTCACAAAGACTTGGAACTAGTGAAAACCTCCTGCATATTAGCAAGCGGTGGAGGAGCCCAAAGAGGAGGAATTTTGGATAGGGTGGACAGATTAGAGAAGGAGATACAAGAGCTCAAAGGGGCTATAAAAAACATGGAAAGAGCAAAGGGTAAAAGGATCCTTCAAAGTGAGGAGGAAGAGGGGGTTATTGGTGAAGTCTTCAAGAAACTTCAGTCCTTAGATGGCAGATTGGGGAATGCTAAAAGCCGAAATGACTGCATATTGTCTGCCCTCAAAAGCATTTATAATTTCATTGAACAACATGTCCACAGTGTTTGCAGTTTAAGTGGGATTAATGAGGACATATGGGGCCCTAAAGAGAAAAGGGACATTGCAATTGCCCAAGCAGATTTGCAAGACTCCTCTCAGGCCACTGCCATTGCCTTCTTCATGTCACTGCAGGCTATCAAGACCAAAATTGACAGAGCCATCAAGTAACGGGCTGTTGTGATGCTGTTTTTTGGCTGCGATGTGGCTGTCATCGGGTGGTTCTGGAGCTATTTTTTGGCGGAGCTCTTTATGCTGTTTCTCTTTTGGTTTCTTTTTGATCTTGCCTTCTTTTCTCTGGATCTTTGTACGTTTTGATCCTTTTTTCACATATATTGTAATATTTGGCTGTTGAGCCTTCCTTGGTTGATTGTTTTGCCCTTCTCTGGGCTGCTTTTCTCATCTTTTCTATCTGGCTTTTGAGCCCTTTTGTATACAGGGTATAGTCCCTTCAAAACTATTTGCCCTTAATAAAAAAAAAAAAAAAATTAATCCAAAAATAAAAACACGTCCCTTTTTTATTGTTATATCAAAAATCAAATGGTTGTGGGTGGTGAATTAGGTCAAAAATCAAAGGGTATTCCTCATTTCTTATTCTACTAGGAATATTTTTTTGTAGAATTTTTTTAATCAAATGTAATGTTTCAGGGTGACAAATCTTTACAAACTGTATTGTAGTTATTTCATTTCATATGAATGTGGTATACAATTTTTATTTTGGAAGAAAAAAATAGTATTCAAGCATGCTCATAATTAATTTAGGAATACATATTTGATTAATAAAAACTGCTCAAATTTTTGTTACAATAATATTTTTTTGATAATTCGCACACACAACTTATACATTCATACTCTCAACTTATAATTAGTGAAAATATAAATACTCCCAACTTATATTTGTACAATCTCAACATACAAAATAGTTAAGCAAGTACCTTCATAATAACATATGAATGTATCTTCTTTACAATGTTAAGCAATACCATCATAATAACATTTTGAAATGATAAATAGTTATTTAGTTTTTATTGCTCCAAATATTTGATTCCCTCTACAACATTCAATCCCTGAGACACTATTAGTGATAAGTTTTTGTACAAATTGGTCATCAACCACATATCTTTTGAACAATTTTCTCCTCTGCTTTTCATCCCAACCATAAAATTTTTAGGAGGGTTTCCCTTTGCACATAATGTAATACAAAATGTGTCTTTAGAACTGAAGGAAACATCGTTTCTACTCCAAACCTTTTCTATATCTCTTATTGCAATTCCATCAACTATATTGTAATGTTACTTTCCTAAGTGAGAATTGGATTCAATTGATCGATAATTTTTACTAAAGGCATTTTTCATATTTTCAACATCGGTAGATGTGAGATTGTTGGACCAAAAACCCAATTCAAATTTTGGTGATAATAATTTTATATATTCTTTCACGCCACCTCGTACGTTAATAGTCCCCTTGTTGAACTTGAATGCCATCTCCCTAGAGTATGTTTGTTTTTCTCATATATCAAGCCCTCCAAATATAAAATTAGTAAATAATTATTATGGATAAATACAGGGATGTAAATCATTTTTATTTTGATCAGCTGCATATCAATTCTAACCAATTTAAATAAACAACATTTTAGGAGGCTACCACTTACCGATTGAGATTTTGGCTTGGATTTTATTTCCCTCGCCCACTTGTAGTTCTTGTGATACACATTATATTTCAAATAAACATTAATCAATTCATAATATATTTATTGCTATGGAAAATGAAAGAATAATTAAAAAAATATAGTGGTCTCTCGTGGTAATATGGTAAGTTCAATATCAACACTTTAGGAGGCTACCATTTACCGATTTCGAGTGAGGCTTGCAAGCTTGCATCGCCCTTACCCATTGTTGGCTCTTTTGATGAAATATATATTTCAAATAAAAATTAATCGATTCATTATTGATTTCATGCTATGGAAAATGTTTTCTTAATTGAAAAAACATAGTGGTCTTCGTGGTAATATGGTAAGTACAATAAAAATTGTTCTCTATCTTATGAATGATTTTTAGCGCCCACTAGACTATGCTTCTATTTTTGAACCACCCTTTTGCAGAAAATAGTTCTAAGCTATTGATGTGGATTAATGATCACTAGGCTATGCCATCATTGGCTAGACTACACTTCACCGGACAACCTTTAATGAGGTTAGCCAAGTGTTGCTGTACATATCCAAAAGCAGTATCAAGCCTTATGTAGTTCTATTTATGATGATGTTGAAAGAATTAATTATGGAAGCCAAAAAAATGTTAATTCAATGTAAGTAGTCAGTATGTAGTAGTGAATCAGTGGGACCTCGTTGAAAGTATTAATTTCATACGGCACAACAATATAAAATTAATGTAGTTAGCTAGTATGGTTGTTTATTCTAACCACTACTGTATTGAATGTGGATGCACAAAGTCTGCTAAGCTCTATGGTTTGTCTTAAATTGTTAGCGTAGCTTACAAATGGATTTCCTTAAAATTTATCTTCTACCGTATGCCAAACATCAAAACTAATGTTTGTTAGTTATGAAATGGTAACTACAAACTATGGAGATTTAGATGCCACCATGAACATTTGAAATAGGTTATTTGGTTATTCCTCCTTTGAAAATGGTCCTGTCTTCTAGAGTTAGTTGGTATCATTTCCTATAAATTTGTGTAGATAAAAATCACACACTTGTGTACATTTCTAGGTCCAAAAGCATACTAATGTATATATGATTCATAAGCAAGAAAATTAGTTATTGAGAACTTATCTTTAGCCTCTTTTCAAGTTTTGTCTTGCTTTCTCTTTGGTCTTACAAACCTTATAGCTTTGAAAAAACTTGACTCATTTATCCTTTATGGCCTCGAGACATTGACACTTAGTTATAAGACCAATGCCCAGACACTTTAATCCATACTAGGCGCTCCTGACCTTTTCTTACCTTTACTCACTTTTTTTGGGTATCTTTTATCTTTTGGACATCTTTTTCACTTATGGTTTGGCCTTCTAGTTGTCAATTAAAAAATTCAAACAAGGGAATCATATATATACTTAGTTACTTCTCAAAAATAAGGACCAAGCACTAAGCATTACATACTACCACCTAAGCTTGCATTCAAAGGCATAAGAGCATGAAAGGCATCCATCTAGCATCCATTCAAGGGAAATGGCTACATACTTTTGCATACACAACATAGGAGGGGAAGTTCTATTCTATTCCATCCACACATACTATACATCTTCTACATTCTAGATCTAGCCTGCTATCATTTGCTGCAACTTGCGAAGGGCTTCCTAAGGCACCATTTCTACACACACACACACACAAGAACTACACGGGGTTTGATATGTAGTGAAATGCTTGGTAGTAAGTTCAATCTTTAGGAGACCTCCGGGGTCAGTCTGAAACCAAATTCTATAATTTTTTTTTATCAAATTTGATGTGGTTTGTATATATGTGCAAGTAGATATTCAGTTTTGTAGATTACGGGTACCTTCGATGATTAAAAAATGAATATTAAGTGATAGAAAATAATCAATGATGAACATCTTATGACACAAAATAAATCATTTCTTGAGCATTTGAATGGCAACTAGTTCCTAGATCTAGTCGCCAAAGACCTGTGTACCTCTTGCCCTCATGGGGGCACCCACCGCTCTGCTTCGTTTATGAGTTCTAGAATTTACAATGAGCATTAACAACACTATCTACAATCTATTCTACACTTTTACCTACCGATATTACTTCCAATCCACTCAAAAATCAGCTAAGTATTCCTATCTCTCCTTTTTGTTTAGGGTTTTACGGTTTACATGATTTATTTCTTGTGCCTTATTGTATAGTAGCATTTGTACATCATTTATTACAATAGTTACTCTATAATTATGTTTAATTAGTTCAAATTAAATTAAATTAATTTATGGGACTTATAAATAGTTTTGTTTAAAAACACACATGGCTAACAAGCCAAGTTCGACTTCTTATTAAGTCTTTGCATACCCTTGCGCAATCCACAATTACTTTCTTGATTCTTTGGTTTTCTACATAAACATTTAATGTCTTATAAATTTGTGGGGATTATTAGTATTTTTTTATAAATGCACATGACTAACATACTAGGATCTAATTAAGTATTCGTGTGATATGTGCCTCACGTTCTCCACATTTGTCATCAGAATTGTAAAAAACATATTATTGTTAAATAAATGAAAACCATGGAAATTAACAATATAGCTCATTAAACATATTTATAAAATGATTGAAGGTCAATCACCAAGTTGAACTAATTGTGTAGCGATAAGATGAAAGGATTTTACATCAGGAACTTGATGGGATCCGATAATTTTAAGCTGTTTGGAGTTCATGGTAACTTCGTTTTTGGCTGCGTTCATAAATAATGAATGTATAAGTAAATTATATTGGTTCGAATCCGTAAAAAAAAATCACTTGTTCAATTTTTCTTCGGTGATGAATATTTTTCAAATGAGAATAGTAATGTTTCAAAAAAATTTCTTGATGATGTGTCTCAATAATAAAAACAATAGTTAGATCGGAATCAACTAATGCATGCAATGTGACACCTTGCACTTTGTAAAACACTATTATTAGAGAATTTTGGAACAACATTGTGACATTTCAAACCATAACTCATAAGATCGTTCGTAAGGAAAAGGATGGATGTTTCCTTGTAGGCTGATTTCGCTTGTAGTTACTAATTCCTATGGCAATTTCTCCATCCAATCCCAAGTGAATTATGAAAGGAACGATAACCAAATCGTACTCAAGCTAAGAACACAGGACGCTAATCAAACACCATGATCTATAAGATGAAAGTAATTCACTAGATTAACTTTACATAAACCTTTGTAAACAAATGAGCAACACTATCATATATTATTATGGAACTCAATGCAATACATTGAGAATGGGCCTTGCTTTAATAGGAAAGGAATAATAATCTAAGAACCATCAAGGTCGTAGATCGAGCCATAAATCAAAGAAATAACTAGTCATCGGAGAACTAGTTAAGACCATAGATTTAAGAGAGAACTAGACATCAAGGATATAGTCAATACCATAGATCAAGGAAAGAACTATACCTAACAACTAGATAATATCTCCTAATATCTAAATAAGATAAAATAAATATCCACACACATAAGTGGGTGAGGATAAATACAATAAAGGTAAATAAAGTATCAAGGTGAACATGAGCTAAGGTAAATACCTACTCTAACACCCCCTTAAGTGAAGCTAGGGGCCAAAATAGAAGTGGCATGTCCACACGGATGAGTCCCGTGCAACTAGGCTCGATGAGGTACTCATGTACAATAACTAGGAAAAAAGGGACACCGTAAGGTACCCAAAACCAGTAACAACAAAGTAAAGAGAGTAAAAACCCACTCCAAGGCATCCTAAGAAGCTCGACTCAAAAAACTTGTACAATGCTGAAGAAGTTTGGTGTGCACTATGGTCTGAATCCACTACTCGATCACAAAACTAAAAACAATCGACACTTTGGGTTTCACCAATAGTTCCATATAAGGAGACTATCAATGGAGTGATGTCGAAAGTGTTAAAAATACATATACGAAATCTCTCAACAAACAAGAGAGATACTCTACACCTACTAAATAAAAATACTCAAAATAAGAAGCATCACAATGCATAAGGTATAGAAAGTGGAGCAAGAGGCCGAATGGTGGAGGAGCCACGCCTATAGAGTCCTCTCAATGAATGCCTATGTCACCTCCACGAGTGATCAGATATCCACCCCAAATCAACATAGATGGATGAAGAAGATGCCTGCATATGACTTGGTGTAAAATGCACAATGGGTGCATGTAAAAGAACATCAGAATGTGTGTTAGGTTGATCATGTCTGATAGCTGAAATCTCAGGTTTCTCAATCCTGAGTGAAGGTGCAGAACTCATGTGTTGCTCATGATCCTCAGAAAGAGTCGAGCGAACAAAAAAATAGCTCTGTCAATGTGTGATCCCAATGAAGTATCTCGCTCAAAAACTAATGTCATCACAAGAATTCCACTTAACATGTGGAATAGAGGAAACAATACCCGTGAATGTTTGCCAATACTCCTTTAGTGAGACCCATAGAATGGAGCATGTGAGAACTGAATGCAGTGGTATGCTTCTTTAAAAAGCCATGCAATTGAGTAGAAGTAGGATACACAACATGTGGTACTGTAATAGGCATGATTGTGGAAGAGCATGCGAGAAGAAGTTTCATAGGTGTATGAGCATCAAGAGCAGGAAGCAGACTCAAAGAGGTAGCGATGGATCAATCTTGCAAGTAAGAAGCTTCATAGGTGTATTATTGTATTATTATTGCTCTCGATACCATGAAAGGAACGATAACCGGATCGTACTCAAGACAAGAACATAGATGCTAAACAAACATTATGATCAATAAGATGAAAGCAATTCACCAAAATAACTTTACATAAAACCTTTGCAAACAAATGAGAAACAATATCATATATTATTATGGAACTCAATGAATCGCTAGTGAGACCCATAGAACAGAGCATGCAAGAACTGAATGCGAGTGTTATACTTCTTAAAAAAGCCATGCGGTGTAGTAGTAAGTAGGATACACAACATGTGGTATCTTGTAATAGGCACGAGATGTGGAAGAGTATGCAGTAACAAAATTCATAGGTGTACGCACATCAAGAGCAGGAACATACTCAAAGATTGTGTGAGATCAATGTCGGTGGGTTCGGGAGCAATAGTTGCAAGTGGACTAGTAGCATGGATATTGTTGTCCACAATATGATGGTGATGTTGTAGGCTAGCAAGTTTGTTCTGCACGAAGTGTATTGTTGTATCCTTATCGTGAATGAGTGATTGTAGAAGAGAATTTCACTTCTTGAGTGATCTATTTTCTTGCACAAATTTTACAATATCCTCTTAAAGTCCACATACTTCAGAGAAAGCCATATCATTCTTAGAATCCATGATAGGTACAAATTGCAACTCCCAAAAGTTTAGGATGTCAGACTCAGCCGAAATTGCATCCACAATTGATTACAACATTCCTCCATATTTGGCACTTTATAATTATAGTGAAAGTCTCAAAATAAATAACTCCAATGGAAAGAGCATGAAAAAAAAGCACTTTTACAAAAACGGCACTCAAAACCGAGTTACCGATCAAAAGATACAAGTTAATTAATATTTTACTCTATTATTTATTTTAGTTGCCACTAAAACAATATAAATTATTGTTGCCTTCACCACACGAGATAAAATTAAAGGGGCTGAAGTTAAGTACCTACTAGTAGGAATCACAATCTTTAAGCCCTCATATGACCATGCCATATGACCAACAGATACTCGTGATTGAAAATTGCCTGTGTAGATCTTAAGAAATCCAATAGACCCAAAAAAGAATCCCATGATTTTTTCCTTTACGAGCACGAATCCCGAGGCAGATTGGTGTGCTTCCCTACAACAATACAAAAACCCAAAAAAATGATTGCCTCCAAAAATGGTCGAGCTTACAATCGATCTTAGGGTTTTCCCACCTTCCAGATCCAATGGAAGCCTCCGTTTTGCATAAAAATGCATGCAGCAACAAAATACGACCAAATCCCAAATATATGAATATACAATGAATTTATTTGCAAAATAAAACTTACAGACGGATGCCAACAACAATCTCAGCTCTGATACCATGAAAGGAACGATAACCAAATCGTACCAAGCCAAGAACACAAATGCTAATCAAACACCATGATCTATAAGATGAAAGCAATTCACCAGAATAACATTACATAAACCTTTGCAAACAAATGAGCAATAATATCATATATTATTATGGAACTCAATGCAATACATTGAGAATGGGCCTTGCTTAAATAGGCAATGAATAACAATCTAAGAACCAGTCAAGGTTGTAGATCAAGCCATAAATCAAGGAAATAACTAGTCATCAAAGAACTAGTCAAGACCATAGATTTAGGAGAGAACTAGACATCAAGGATCTAGTCAATACCATAGATCAAGGAAAGAACTAGTCAATACCATAGATCAAGGAAATAACTATACCTAACAACTAGATAATATCTCCTAATATCTAAATAAGATAAAAGAAATATCCACACACATAAGTGGGTGAGGATAAATACAATAAAGGTAAATAAAGTACCTAGGTGAACATGAGCTAAGGTAAATACATACTCTAACAAATTATTCTCTATCGTCATTGTTATAATCTACTGTTGTGCACACCAAATATTGTGTACATAGACATACACTTTTAAATTTCCCAATGTTTTTATAGAATCAGTAACATCCATCTAAAATTGATTCTCCATTTCCTTTAACCTTTTCCATGTATCTTTTTACTATTTATCTTAAATTTTTTTAATAAGCAATTAATATGAAAACAATAACAATAAAATTCAACACACTCGGTTCTGAAAAATATTAGAGATCCATTATTACATTAGATGAAATAATGATAGACAAATTGTAAAAATCAGTGATCACACATTCAAATTGAAAGGATTAGTTAAAGGAATAGATGATAAAGTTGACAGAAGATGGAATGGATATTCACATTGACAAGTTAAATCTTCATGTGTATTCCATCCTTACTAGTATATTTCCTTCCATTGACATCGATAGTGCTCTAATATTATTTGAGCCACGTCAGGAGAACTTCTTCCACCTCGGGGTATTTTTTTGTTTTTCCAAATTTTCACCTCCATGGGAATCATATTTTAAATTTCCTTTTTTCTTTTCACCCAATAGTACAAACAACTAGCAATAGTGTGATTCATGAAATTAATTTTTTCAATTACATTGGATTCAATGCATGTTGTCAATACAATATTATCTGGATGTTTATTTTTCAAATATTTTAGAACTTTTGCTCTCATTTTTCTATCTCCTTTTATTCTCCTGTAGTAAGATTTAAATTTATCTTCTATGATTCCTACCTCAATAGATCCGATTAAACACACATCCCCTAATTTTAATTTATCGGCTAGTATTGATAGTTCTTTATTAGTCATTCCTATAACAACCTTGAATGAATTAGATGTGAATCTTGCCAGTGAATTTGGCTAAAATTTTACCTAATTATCCTTAAAAGGTGAACAAGAAAGGCCACCCAATCTAAACAATTGAAAGGTTGTTCATTTAGTCCATATATCATTAGGCAACAATAGATAACTCCTTTTTTTTGTATAGACTATTTGGTTTTGCACAACAAAAATTGAAAGACATTAATTCTTAAAGCTTTGCATTCAAAGCTCAAAAATATTTTTTATATTTGCATATCATGAAGGTAAATATTAATAAATAATGTAATAAAATTAAAATACATTACCCTCCACTCAACAATGTTTGTTTTTGTCACTCTAGATTGTTGAGGACATCCTAGCAATTTCCAAAATAATCTAGCTTTGTAAAAAAAATCAAATAAACTTCATTTCTATCCAAGTTTTGTTTACTTCAGTCTATTTGCAAATATTAGAAATGGCTTCGGTAGATTATTTTGTAGATAGAATGCAAGCCTTTCAAAACCGTAGCCTCGAATGTAAAGACTTGTAAGTCTCTAAGCCCAAAATATTTTTTTACATTCATATTGTATGCTAGACATCAAGTATATAAAATTATAGATCAACCCTTTCTATGCCTTTCGGATAGTGGAGCTCCATAATGTTATTAGTAGATCTGCGAGAAGGGATGAATAATCGCATCCCTCTGTGTAGGAATAAAATTTATCAAAATGGAGTGGATAAGAAGGTCAACATTATCATAATCGAGAAGATGATACTGATATTATGGAGGTGCTACATGGCACCTTGAAACATCAATTGAAAATACTTCATAATTGTAATAAATAAATAAAAAGCTGTTGAATAGTTGAAGATTCTATTTTCTTGAATATAATGGTTGCTTTCTTCAACAATGTAGTTGATTTAGTATTATTTTTCAACCCATGCAACTTTTATTTAGATGGGTCAATCTCTAATTTAGAAAAATATGTTTGCCTCAACATAGTAAATATCTTGGCATGTTTTGGAGGTGAAAGAAAACCCTTTCTATTCAAATGATTGAAAACAAAAGAGGTTTTTTCATTTATCTACAATTTTTCGTATATTGTAAACATGTTATTATGAATTTCTTTCGCATTTAAACATATGGTATTATCGGAGTATATAAACATCCCCAAATTCCAACCATATTGTGAACATGAATATGTTTAGTTGTCTATTGAGGCTTGCATTTCTCATTTCTGAATAAAGAAACTTCCAACTCCATATCTAGAATAAGAAACTTATTGTTTTCAAAGTCAATACGTTTGAGTGAACACACAGTATCCGGGATCAATAAATTTTGAAGATAGAACTATATCTGCTTCCTCACGATTTTCATCTATATAAAAATAACCACAAGTTGACATGATAGTTTTTAGGGGAATGGATTTTAAAAACCATTCCTCGGTTGTTTTCTTCTAACACTCGGTGCCTTGATGAATGGAATTATCGAGAATAATATACAAACAATGGAATCAATTCCACCTATAATTAGAGTAGAATACATTAATAATTAGTTCACATATGAAGTATAAAATGTTTTTTTGCATTGTCTGATAAGGAATATAAGTATTAGCCTAGCGGTCACCAACCTCTAGAGTTCCTTACTTTGTATCATTGAAGAGTAATTAACTTAATGGTTAGCGACCACTAGGCTTTGAATGGACATGATATCTAACATTCAACTAGTTATAGTAATTCATATTTTGTGGATCAAATCAATAATAACATAAATTATCCAAAAGTGTTCTAGCCAATTATCACGCATTGAAAGGATCAACATTCATTTGCACCTTTTGAAAGGATTATCCTTGAGTCTGACAACCTATAACATTCAATAGGTGACATGACACGAATGTTAGATAGGATCCTAGTCGACATATAAATAGATAGATTAAAAATTCCTTGTTATTCATTTACACCTATTGAATGGAATAACATATAGGACACTAAGTTCTAAAATCTCCTATTTTGAAGAGAGTGTTTGAGAAACAAATCACAATAATGGAGTTAACGGCCGCTAAGTATTTTTGTTATACAAGACGATGTGAAATATGTGTATATCGGACATACTTTAGTTGAGAGGATTATATGTCTTTAACAAATCTAAGTAAGATATTTAAAGCTTAATGGTTGCTAGGAAATTCCTCAATAATCTATCAAATAAAAATGGGAAGGATTACACATTTCCCAAATGTAAGTATGGCCTTCACCACCCTAGCTGTTTCGTGGATAAATATAGTCTTAAAGGTCATGGTGGATTTTTCCTATTTGAGAAAATATTTGATGATTAATAATGTTTATTGAGTGCCACTACATGAAGGGTTTATTATCTCTTACTTTGATTATAAGTTAGATTTATAATACTAGTTGAAGAAATTTATTCCAAATTGTTCAAACTTATGTTAAAGTATTTAGATGATCAGTATTCTTAAGATGCAATGCTAACCTTTACTATTTGTTTCATTGTATCAAATCAAGGTTAAAAGCACTAAGCGTAGTGAAACTCACTTCAATTCAAAACGATATGAACATTTGTAAGTCTCTCAGTATGAATATTAATTTTTTAAATGGTTATAATACTACATTATGTGTTGATGAATATTACTTATGAATAAAACGTAGTGTTACGACCACAATGCTCTCAATTTTCTCACGTTGATTATTTGGTAATATTAACAAATCAATACTAATGGAATATATATCAATGTTTTCAATCCATTAATAATACATTGAGAGAAGGAACATTCATTTGCACCTAATGAAAGAGTTATAATTGATTCAAACAAGCTATAATGTTCTTTACATTGCAGGAAAGGAATCCAAGAAAATATAGAGGGTAGAAGCCGCTAGGATTCTAATCAATAAATAAATGGACAACATAAAACATGTGTAGTTCATTAAAAAGTATTATAAGGAATAACTTGGAGGTGCTTAATACCTAATGATTATTTTTTAAAATCGGGTGTTGGAATATATTATGCATAACACATAATTCACATCGATTTGTATCAAAGAAAATGCTTAACAACCACTAAGATCCATTACTTATTGAAAGAAATGGATTTGCGGTGGCTACGTTCAACAATTTCTTATTTTGAAAATAACAATATAATAACAAGTCATTGTCTAGCTTAACGTCCACTAGGCTCCTCTCATTAGCTTTAGTCATTGTAAAAACTATATGTACAACTTTGGATCGCTAGTGTTTTTCATTGATTATAATTGTATCATATTAGCTAGACTATCCTTAGTAGAGCCAAGTGTTGCACTACATACCCTTGAGAGGGATCAATCCTTATGTAGTTCTCATAAGATATATTGTGCATAACACATAATTCACATCAAAGTTGAATAAAAGAAAATGCTTAGCGACCACTAAGATCCATTACTTATTAAAAGG
Source organism: Taxus wallichiana var. yunnanensis (assembly GCA_018340775.1). Classification (NCBI taxonomy): domain Eukaryota; kingdom Viridiplantae; phylum Streptophyta; class Pinopsida; order Cupressales; family Taxaceae; genus Taxus; species Taxus wallichiana. Next base: position 272,481,145 of record CM031239.1, on the reverse strand, counting down.
AACAAATTTGTGGTGGTTATGATCAATAGTTTATTATTTTGAAAATAGTGATATAATAACAAATCATGGTCTAGCTTAGCAGCCTCTAGGATTATACCATTAGCTCTAGTCATTGTAAAAACTTTCTAAATAACTTTGGATTGCTAGTTTTTTTCATTGATTATAATTGTATCATATTGGTTGGACTATCCCTAGCAGATCCAAGTGCTGCACTACATACCATTGAGAGGGATCAAGCCTTATGTAGTTCTCATAATATATATTATGTATAACACATAATTCGCATCGATTTTATCATAGAAAATGCGTAGCGACTCGCTAAGCTCCATTACTTATTGAAAGGAATGGATTTACAACGCCACACCCAACAATTTCTTATTTTGAAAACATCAATAAAATAACAAATCATGGTATAGCTTAGTGACCACTACCCTTATACCATTAAATATATTCAATTTTAAAACTATCTAAACAACTTTGGATCACTATTTTTTCATTGATTATAATTGTATCATATTGGTGGACTATCCCTAGTGAAGCCAAGTGTTGCACTACATACCCTCAAGAGGATCAAGCCTTATGTAGTTCTCATAAGATATATTATTTATAACACATAATTCACATAATCTTTTATCAAAAATTCTTAGGAACCACTAATCTCCATTACTTATTGAAAGGAATGACTTTGTGGCAGCTACGATCAACAATTTCTCATTTTGAAAACAACGATAAAATAAGAAATCTTGGTTTTGCGCCATAGAATTTGAACTCTAACTGAAGCAAGAGGGAAATTTTGGAGAAAAATCTATTTGCAACAATGAAAATCCGCATTTTCCACTTCATCCATAAATATTTAACATTTTCTATCCTCATCATATTTTTTATTTGATCGATTGACTAGAGGGTTATCCAATTTTTGATGTTTGGTAGCATTTTAAGATCTTTTTATCACTTTTTTGGAATGATTGTGATTAGTGGCATCAAATGAAATTGGATAAAAAAATTGAGGTTGTCACTCTTCTAATTCATCCCACATGATGACCTCAACCTCTTTTAGGATTTCTTTAAATCTAATATCCATGTGAGAACCATTTATGCTAGCCAATTGCCTAGTAAGCCATTGTATAATAGATCCTTATTGTAGGGGAATCCTTTACAAGGAGTGTTGAATAATCTATCAATATTCATATCAAATATATTAGAATCTAATATCTTAAATTTACCATGTCTCATTCAAGTACATTGGTAGTTGTTCTCCGCAATGACATATTTGCACACAGATTAGAAAAAATAAATCAATTTAGTAACAACTCCCTTGAACTTCAAATTGTGTTGACCATTGTCAACAAAGTGATGACCATCTAGTTGACCACTCCCTTGCTTAATCATAAGGGAAATTCTTGTTTCATATAAAATCAAATGTTTTACTAACCAAACTATTGATTTATCAAGTTGTAACAAGTTTGTGTAATCAGAACACAAATTTACCACAATTTCTATCCATACACCAAAATTTAAAGGACCCAACCTCTTTCCATTAGATTAATGGTATTCCAACACATGAGTTATAAAACCCATGGCCATGTCATAATCTCTGCTAGAAAGTTTGTGTTTGAGAATGATATTATTTGTGACAAAATCTCTTGTCTTTAGGGCCTATATTGGTGGTATTTTCATTTTCATCACTACAATCTCCGCTCACTGCATTCTGATCGTCAGAGCCACTAAAAATGTGATAACTACAAACATTAGGGGAATGGATGAATCGCATTCTTTGAAAATTCAATATCTTCCCAAACAATGTAGTATCCTTTATTCCCGATAAATGCCAAGGTTTCAAATTCATCAACTGAAAAGGAAATTTTACTCGGCATCCAATACTATGTTGAAATTGAAAACAACAAATCTAATTTCCACATCTTTGCAATGTAGTTTCCTTCAATTTGTATATACTATTCCCTATGTAACTTTAGTACCTTTTGAGAATAATTCCACATGATCATCCTCTAGAAATGCAAGAAACATCGATGCTATAACAACATAAAACACAATTTTTGAGATGATGACAGTTTATTAAACAATTGCATCAAAAATTAAAATCATCATGCATGTATAACCATAAGATTAATGTATACACATAACACATCGAGTTACAAATTTCTATAATTCGGTAAGGTTTGAAAAAACTCCAATTTTATACATATAAGAAAAATTGGCATGAATATAATTATAACATATGAATTCCAAAGTATGATTCAATTTGACCCAATTGACAAACGTCATTCATTATAAACATTCTCATAAAAGAATCTAATCCTCATTCATCCTATATGTTTCTCGTTGGAGAATATTATTCATTTCTTCTATATTGAGTTTATGAGAATGAGCATATACCCATTCTCATCACACTTATAATACAATTACGTTCTTCATTCTTTTTATGTGTATATGATTTTACAAGAATTTTCCTCAATCTTTTAACATAATTTCCAAATACTAGGAGAATGGACATATATTCATTCTAATCATTCTCATACAAGTATCATCCAACTCATAAATTTTAAATATTCCCATTGATATAAGAAAATTTAAAAATGTATAGGATGGGAATATGTCAATTCTAAGAATATTTGGAAAGGGCACATGCCCATTCTTTCTATATGTTACATGTACGAGAATCTACCTCATCCTTTCTATATTTCATGTATGAGAATGGACATATGCCCATTCTAAACATTCTCATACATCTTCCTCATTCCTTCTATATATTTCTTTTACCAGAATTCCTCTATCTTTCCATATGCCATGACTATGAGAATGGGCATATGTCCATACTATCTTCCTCATTCCTTCTATATATTTATTTTATGATACTTCATATTTCTTTCCATATTCCCTGAATATGGGAATGGGAATTTGTCCATACTAAAAATTCTCATAAAATTAACTTTATTTTTAATAATATTGAGTTTATGAGAATGGGCATATGCCCATTATCATCAAACTCATAGTATAAATATGTTCCTCATTCTTTTTTTGTGTAAATTTTATGATAATTTTCCTCATTCTTTCAAGATTGCATATATGAGAATGGAAAATCCCCATTCTAGTCATTCTCATAAAAGTATCATTATCATAAATTATAATTTAGTGGCTTAGTATATTATAAATATGGACTTGATAGGATTAAAATCCCCCATAATAATGTTGCATGTAGGTGTTTACCCTATTTTATTGCTATATGTGCTTACAACTAGTTTTTGAGCCTTTCTAGCATGATCCATCTCTTCATGGGTCGAACTTGAGATGACCTTACTAAAATATTTTTCTACCCCATTCAACTGACAACCATCCTATATCATTAATTTTATATTACACACAGAGAACTAAATGAGCCTTTCACATAGTTAAATGAGTTCCTTCAAATCCTTTATAGGTGCACCAAGTCCTCTAGAGAAAAGTACCAACTCCTCAAGATAATTCCATCTTCTAGGTGATGCAAAAACCATAAGAATGACCATGGTAATATATTATTAAGAGTTACAAGGGGGAAGAGATAATGAAACTGAGGTCAACAAAGATGAATTTCACACTTAATAAAATAACAAAAGAGGAAATAATTACCTCCTCCATGATAAATCCCATGAGACTTTCACTACATGTACCTCCAGATGTGCACACATCTAATGATTAAAATATGTTTGACCAATAAAATGTGATCCTAATCCTACACACATTGTTGAATGTAATATAATTTAAGACCTATAAAAAATAAAGGCCAATATCTCTAATATAAATCTACAACACCAAAAAAGAATATATTATATGCTAATTGTAACTAACACCAATAAATAATAAACACATAAATACTCCGAGAAAGGAATTTATTATATTTTTCCGCCTTGTTTCTAATTATTCACAATAATTACTATGCTTGTAATAGTTAGAACTTTTTAAATTATCATTCACTAACATTGGTTTTTTTACCTACCCCATACAAAGTAAACACATGTCAAAATAAATACCTACTACGTAAAAAGAGAACACATGTCAAAATAAATACCTACCACCTACAAATTAAACACATGTCAAATTAATAACTACCATCTAAAAAATAAACACATGTTTATTTTTATTTTATTCTAGAGAACTAGAAACCCTTTAATGTCTGGAACAAAGATGGAAATGGTGTATGTATGGCCGTCGAACCATTGTTTCTTGGAATAATGGTGATTTGAAAGAAGTTTGGAGGAAGGAGATAAAATGTAAGTTTGTTCGTATCTTATTTCCATACAATTACTAGAAATTTTGAAGCAATTTAACCAAACTGCAATGATAGAAGGATATGCACTCCTCTACCTGCCCCTCCCAACATTTTTCTTTAGAAACTTACAATAATGTGATTTTTTTACTTTGTTTATTCCTTGAGGTACTAGATTATTCAATATGTGATAGGAAAAAGAATACTGCAATATGGGACAAACATCCTACTTCGAAGACATCCAAATTTCTCCCTTGAAATAAGCGTATAACAAAATCATTTTAATTTCTATTATAATTTGATGTAGAGAAAAATAAAATATCATGCATATAAATGACTATCAATAGCAATAAATTCTCACGGTCTTTGCCTTTGAAGGATCTTCCACAAGCTTATAAGGCTAGAAAACTGATGTAATGGCTCAAATCTTGCAAAAATGATACTATACCACCTTGAGTGGTTTATAATCACCACACACAGTTACTAAATCTCCTCATAGCATTTCTTCATTCATGAAATAGATCATCCTTCATTGTAATTGGTATTGTACTTACTCACATTAATTTACTCTATTCATGCTCTTGATTTCCTTATACTAGATTCTTGCTCAACATGAAATTTTTGAGTCTTCCTTAACCATCATGATCCTTCCACTTCCTTGTGACATTTTTCTACTCAAAATGCTTTGTTAGAACATTCATTAAAAAAATGTAAAATCTTCCAAAGTTCAACTATTACTAAAATTTCCAAATTGGTCTTCTTATGCCCTTAAGACATCGTTGCTTGGTTCATTCATGTAAATAAAATCCTAGCACTCATCACAAAGGTATAACACCTCTATTGTTTCACTTTATATATCTTTGTTTTCCACCCAAATTTTTAGTTCTTAATTCCTTACACAACTCCTCTTACCTCCCTTTTTGTAATTTTCTCTAATGCCTTCTAGTAGGTTTGGGACAACACTCGATGTATATAAATATGTATTCCCTTAGGTATTAGGATGAGATTTGGAATTTTTGGCTACCTATTATGGGAATCTAGGTGTCTATAAATTTTCAAGGGTTAACTCTCATTATAAAGGATACTTGCTCTCAAAACGACTCTCCCAATTAGCCTCAAGACTCGTGTTTTACTTCCTTCTTCTACATTGTCATAGAAAACTTCCAAACCAACCATTGAAAGGCCAAATATCATCTTCAGTATTTTATATGACTCATTGAGCATTAATAATTCCAAGTTATAAGCTTGTTCTCGAAGTTTTGAGCATTCAAATTTTAGACCCTAGCTCAGTTTGTTGAAACCCTCACTATGAAACCCGAGAGAGGTTATTAAAGTAGAACTTTGATAATATATCAATTCAAGGCCTCATATTTCAACCGAAGCAATGTTTTGAGGGTGTGATAATGTCAAGGTTACCAGCAGGCTTTCCAACAATACCTAGTTCTCCAAAAACACGTATTTCTCCTATAGTGTACACTTCAAGACACCGAGCTCGGGGTCAATTTATTCATATGTTTGTTTCAATTTAAAATTGATATACTCATGATACTAAGGCTCACATACCCAATACAAAATCATAGACCTCAATATTCACTCTACTCGTAGATTCATAGTTCAAACTTGGAATTTCTTATACATGCATCAATTTTGTAGTTGTGCACTTTTAGATTGACCTTAGTTCAATTAACTCTCATCTTCACCACCTGAGAGGACCTTCATTACATCCACCTTCAAGTTCACATTGTTTTGACACACTATACTAAAAATTGAACGTCGATTAATGACTTAAATCGAACATGACTAGGTGTGCAACATATTCACAAAGATTCACTTGCATTCATACAACATACTTTACCCATATACTACATTTATTTCTTGATGTAATAACTACTACAAGAGATTATTAGAAGGCATTACAAAATAAAATATATTTCCTATCAAAAGTAATACATGCTATAAAAACTATAATTTCCTTACTTGTCATCTGTATTACATTGCAAAATAAAACATTATCCTTTCTAACAATCTCCTTCTTATCCTACCAAGAAATTAGACTCCAACTCTTTTTTTCTTACTAAACTTGAGCTCATTTTTACTTATATGTACCTATCATCCTCATGTAATCGCCCTTAAGACTGAATTTCATGATTGAATTCTAGTGAATCTTAAAATTCCATTGCATGAGACTTCAGAATCGTCTTACACATTATTCTAAGCATCTTAATGATGCAAACTCCCACTAACACTCATTACACAACCTATAATCCTAACATAACACTCTCCAAACTTAGAAAATATCTAAACATAATCAAACACCTATGCAAGCCCATATGTATCATTACAAACATTTGAATTTTCAAATATCCTTTTTAGAGGGAAAACACACAAGAAGAACAATTCAACTTTCTCAGCTTCATTGAATACTTGTAATGACTTGTATGACCTATCAAGACCTCTAGACATGCTGCATAACACACATTGACACCAAGGAGCTTGAATTCTTGTAATTTAATGTTTCTTTATGGATATTCTGCATCATAATTTTAGCCTATGTGTTTTTGTTGCAACTAACATGCCCGAGATGATAATCATGCCTATTTGGTTGGCCCATTATGTGTATATTAGGGATTTCGGGGAGTTTGTCTTCATGTTCGTTTGGGGTGGCATGTAGAGGAGTTCATATCCTTCTATCATTGCGGTCATGTTAAATTGATGGAGTTTTTAATTTTTCATAAACCCATTTTGTGTATATCCTTCTATCATTGCAGTATTGTTAAATTGATGGGTTTTTATCTTATCATTGTATTTTTTGAAACCCATTTTTTGCATATCCTTCTAAGTTCTATCATTGCAGTTCACAAGACAAGTTATTTTTGTGACATTTTGTGAGTCCAAACCAAATTAATGAAGAAAAATATGAATGTAGTCAAACTTAATGAAATTGTGAAGAATGGAAATTGTGGATATAAACTGTAAAGGTTTGTTTTGTGTAATTTTAGATCTGGATGGCTATGAAGTTTTAATTAACAATTTACACATGGTTGAATTTTTCAAGCTTAGTGTTTAGATAATGTGTATAAGTTTTAATCATGAAGGAATTCAATATAGTAGTAAGAGATATGAAAATCCCTTAAACTTAGCCTTGAGAACATATTGATTCATGGAAGGACAAAGAAGCATTCCTAATTTATAGTTTTTAAGCATGCTAGAAAATCTCACTTTCTTTTCCAGATATTAATAGAAGAATTGGTTAAAGGAAGAAAATGCAGATAAACAATACTTCAATAATCCATAATTTTTGGTTCTACATTTCAAAGTCATTATATATCAAATCTTTTTGAAAATAGGTTTTTCATGTTAGAGGTACATAGTCTTAGATTATGAATATATCCTAAACAACCAAATGTTGCATGTAATAATAACATAAATATTTGGGATCACTAGAAGTAGTACATGAATGTTGCTCAATGATTGAAATTCCTTGAGGATAAAGAAGCTAGAAAACTCAATGATTTAGAGATATGGAACAATGATAACATGTCTGTAGATATTTATTTTAGAAGGTTGGGTTGTTCTCATTGAAGTAGTCTTTTAATTTATTTGAACAAATTGTGTCTTCTTCTAGAAAGTTGTAACCAAATCTTGAAAGATTGATAAGAATGGTTGATTAGTGGAATTTTTTAAAATGTCGAGAAAGTGTAACATGCACATGAATTGTTTGAAAAATGGCTAAGTGGAGATAAGTTTATGTAGTAGGAGAAATCAAATCTCTATAAATTTGGAGTTAGTTGGATGAAGATAATTATGTCCTTAGTTTACACCATAATTACAAGGAGAGTTTGATGAAGATATATAGTTTTAAACTTCCTACATGTGTGTGAGTCTATTGATTTAGATATTGATTTTCAATTAATATGTATTGATACCTAGGATTGATGCATTATTCTCATTTGTCTATTGGTCATGTAAAACCAATTTATACTTCTATAGTTTAATTTCTATAATCCAATTAGATTAATTCCCTAACAAATAAAATGGAAAATACCTAAACATTTTTGGACTATCTCATGATGTGATTGAGGAATATGTAGACACTTCATTCTTCTCATCCTATTCAACCACCATTTCTTTATAATTTATACTCGTACTCTTAACATGTTAACTTGATTGTTAAGAAAGAAACCTCATCCAATTATCCTATAACAATTTCTTTTTATTAAATATTTAGAATGATTTAATTAATTTAATGAAAGTTAGTTGTTTAACGAATCGTAACCTAAGTTTATTTAACAAAAATAAATGAGGTTTAAGGATGTCCATGAAAATGAACGAATGGTATCTATTCCAAGAAAGAAAATTACAAACGTTGAATCCCATCCCTATATTTATTTTTCTATTCACACGTGTACCTTTTTCTCCATTTCTATAATCGAATAATTACTTTTTTGGGAAAATCCTATACATTTTATTCAGATTTCAAACTTGCACAAACAAATACTCATAAACATTCAATCATCCATTAATGTGTGCATACATCAAAAAATTATATGTGTAAGAGCAAGATCATCAACACAAGACATAAGATATAAGTGGGAAACCCTCAAGGGGAAGAAAACCCACCAAAAACAATCTTATATTGATATGTTTTAGAATTTAGTGAGGCACCAACCCCACAAGGAGCACCAACCCCTATTTTAGTAGAGCACCAACCCTACAAGGAGCACCAACCCTAATTTTTGAAGCACCAACTCCACAAGGAGGATACAACCCCAAAGATGATAAATAACCCACTCAACCACCTTATGATGTGTAGATATCTGATTTTTTTTACCACAACTGATGGAGATCCAATATTCAGCTCGCACTTCTTCACTCAAACCCTAGGTGATCACACTTCACAAAACAAGCTCTTCAAACCCTCTAAAAATCATCAAACTCTTTCTCTCATGTCCTATAATTTTTCTCAACCTTAATCAAACTTAATCATCCTCAAATCATCTCAAACACCTACAATCAAACTCACCTAGGTCGCTCCACATGCACACACTCAACTAGTTCCAAAAAGCACCCAAAAACATGCTTTTATATGCTTCTCCACCTTTCAAACTTAGATTTCTTTTTTCCCTCCATTTGGTTTGACCATACATCAAGGAAACATTTAAAATTTGAAATATAATAGTCACAAGTGACCCAATTAGGTCGGCCTAGCTAAAAACCTCATTACATGTGCCAAAAATGGCTCAAAACCCCATGGGCACAATCTTAAAAATGCCCTAACATTAGTACCATAATTTTTCATGACCAAAACCCTTTACATATGAATAAAATATCATAAAAATTCATACATGGTCACAATTAATATCAACCAATCAAATTATTTCATTTATTGGGCCCAGTTTCCTTTACAAATCTCAAAAACAATTGTTTCCTGCACCCTTCAACACCCTGGAAACTTCATCTGATCACCAAATCACTTATAATAAAAAAAACATGCCATGTGACCACTCAAAATAAATTTAAGAACCTTTATAACACTTCTAAGCAAGTTATAAGTCATGAAACATCCTTCACTTCAAACCACAACAATTTTGCCTTCATTAAATCAACTGCCAAAAAATATGTTTCCAAAGGTTAGCTCATAAAATAATTTATACATACATTAAAAGACCTAAAAATGGATTAATTGATGAAAAATTCATCCTCTTATTCATTTTAGGTGATAGGAAGCATCACCCAATCCATCTCATGCTTCAAACAACATCAAACTTCACAAAACAGATGTTGTCTTGAACTGCCAAAAATATTCTTCTCAAAGAATGACCTAGAAACCCTATCAAATGACCTCATCATGAGAAAAAAATATATAAATGGAAATATATCTGAATATAATTTCCAAACACAACTTTAATCATCTCAAAACTCCACCTGTAGCTCAAGTTATGACCATTTTACTTGGACCTCTGCTATTTGAGACCCCAAAACTACCCTTTGACCTAGTCAACCTATTTGGACCTCAAAACACCATGAAACTACATGAAAATTTCTAAAACTCCATGGAAATCAATAAAAACTCCCATAAATCATGCAACATCAATTTTTCATGCTACTCCTTTGGACCATCTTGTTCTAAAACCTTCTTCTTCTAGAAACTGCTATTTTTAGGTGGGGCCCACATCATCACCATGACCTCAACCATACATTTATGGAAATATTGAGGAGTCCTATACAACATAAAATCATAATTTTTATGAATCAATAAAAAATGGTCACATATACTTCACTTTTTGTCAACTGCTCCTAGCTAGGGTTTAACTAGGGTTTTAGACCTCTTTACCTTCTTAACATTCATTCAAAAAAAATGTGATGATAAAATGACCTCATTATTTTTTTAAAACCTTATAAAACTCACCTTATAATCATCCTAAAATCCACAAGGTCCCATGAAAATCACACTATTCACAACGAGCATCAAAAGTTCAACTTTGAGCTTGGAATTTTCACTTGATTTTCACCATGTCTCACAAAATCAGTCATATCTTGAAAAATACACATCATGGGAACCTAAAATTTTTTTAAAAAGAATCATAAATCATCCTATAACATATATAATCATCATAATGTCAATTCCATTCTCAATCTCTCATCACTAAGACTTACCTATGCTTTGCATGTTAGATCCTCTCATGTAACAACTAGGGTCAACTGAAATAATGCAATAAATAAACATGAAACCTCTAAAAATGACCCAAACATACCTCATATTCCATGATACACCTGATTTAATGATTCCATGAGCTCATATGGCTCCAAACCACTCTGTCACACCTCCAAGTAAGCATACCTGCTCCCAATGAGCACACTGTAACCAAGTGAACCACTGTACCTACACTACCATGCCACTATTGTGAGTGCTCAAACACCCTCAAAAATCATGCTATAAATCATGTCAACATGCTTCCCAAGCATCCAAGAAGCTCACTGTCAAGATACATCTCCTAGGCACTGTATGGGCTTGCAAGAGCAAGCACACCTCATTGAATCCCAATGTAATCAACAGCTAAATACACATCTAAACCATCATGTTAGCATCATCACAACATCATCATGACATCATCCTACAACATTCAATTTTTCATTAATGTGGTTTTTCATCAATGACAACACCTATTAGGACACATGCCAACAATCTCCCCCTTTGTCATTGATGGAAAACACCCTGAACTTCTCCCCTTTTTACATTAATGAAAAAGGCATACATATAGCTTACCTTATTCACCTTCTTCAGCTTCATACCATCATGATTTGGTTAGAAACATCAACCAAAGGTCTCAAATTAGCTCCATTTTCTTGATTTTTTTTTCAAAAATATGATTCTTGCCTTCATTTTAAGCATGCAAACACATGCTCCCCTGGAAAAATATTCCAACATCTGAAAATCATCAATACATCATGAAAAAAAAAAAATTATACCTTTATTAGGGGGAAAAAACATCATTTTCATCTCTCTAGGCATGCAAAAAAACATCAATTTTCTCTATAACCCTATTTTGACCTTTGGAAACATCAGACTGTAGAACTTGAGATCTGATCACACATCTTTGAACATGCCAAAAATGTTATTAAAATATAGCATATCATCATCATTACTCCACATCTTTCTTGACAAAAAATTCATCATTTCTAGGCCTAAAACAAAGTATATACCAAGGCATATTCTTGCTCTTCATATTCCACATGATCTCTAATACTATGAGCCAAAAAACTCTTTTAGTGCAAATTTGACCAAATTTGACATCCAACTACCAGATCACATTCATACCTTTGACTCAAATCACTCTCCCCTAGACTTAAAGACCTCCTATTCTAGCTCAACAAAAATTGAGTTTACTTATATCCTAACATAACATGCTTAAATCTCACTTTTTGACATTTTTTCCAAGGTCCTAAACATTTTTTAGTCTTCTTTATTATAGTCATATTTGATGAGATAAGCAAAATTAAGATTCAAATGAACAACTTGAATGCAAATAATTGAGAATGAAATCACATTCAATTTATACCTTATTTTCCTTGAAATTCATCATCTAACTTAATGAAAACACCTAAACACCTCTACTCCCTCTTCTTTGAGATCATGCACACACTTGATTCACATTTCAACATCAATTGCACATATGAAAACATTAATTCATTCACTAGTTCAGTATAATAGTCCATCATATTGCTTTTTTTCAATATCTAATCTAATAATATCAAACTTATATCAATTCTTTGCTACAACACTTCTTTCAAACTTATATCACTATTATGAATGATGATTAAAAAACTTCTTTCACCATCTTATGATTTACAAATAATTAAATTTCACATTTCCATCAATATGAATTCTCAAGTCATTAAATTCAACTTTAGCATTTCAATCATGACATAACAAACATCTTCAAAATGAATCATGACCAAGATCTTAGACTTTCAAATTCTCAATGACATTCATTATCATGACATACATCACTTCAATAACCTTTTCATGACATCTACAAATGATTATGTATAATATAGATTGAAACTCACTTCATCAACTCATACAAACCATAAAATTCATAATCAATCTTTTTCAAATTTTAAGAACCTCAACTCTTACATGACATTAATTTGAATTTTAGTAACAATTCATTCATATCTTTTCATTCTTTTCATCTTAGATCTTAACACATCAACATTTATGAGATTTTCATTTGACTATTAAAATACTTTTTATCTATATTACATATTAATGACATATAATTCACAACCATCATATACTTCAATAATTTTACATGTAAGAATTTCAATTTTAACTTCATTATTTCACATTAGATCTAACCTCAACTTTGCTTGAACTCTTTTTTATAGACTTTAGAACATTTTTTCAAGACTATATCAAACTCATTCACATATTCTTAAAACATCATGCATATCATATTTTAATTACTCATGTAGTTAACATTTAAAACCATTCATTTGAACATTGAAACATTTTGAAAATCAACTTCTTTTGACAATCTTATTTCAAAATTTCTTCAATACTTATATATTTCTTACATTATTATACCTTACTTTATAATCTTCTATACTCATCTTAAGTTTAGGCTTTTAACCATATTACCTCATATATCTTAGAATCATTCCGTATGTCACTTATTAAATCACATTCAAATACCTTTACATTAAAATTTGATACCACTATTTTATTTATAATCCTTATCCTTATTCACATTCTTCATTCTTCATTTTTTATAGTCAAAACTATAATCATGATCATAAAAATAATCATATTTAACATTTACGAAAATCCATCAGAATTGAATCACATTTCAAGAACTTCATAGACATCATACCCCACACTCTTTATTCTTTACTTTTAACAAAACATTAACATTTTTTTTCATTCTTTTATTAATTCAACCATCTTACATACTTGAATTTTTAACATTTGACATTCACTTAACAATACATTATCATCATAGATCACAATTTTTTATTTCTTTCAGATCACTTATCAACATAAAAAATATAATTTTTGCACTTACTTGATTAATATTTCATGTATCATTTTATGTCTTTAATCATCTATTTCATTTCATCACAACTTCATTTTGACTTTTTTTTAGACCTTCATATTCATTTTAAGTAGTCATAGGTATTCATATGATTATATTACTAAACTAGCATCACATGACACATATTTAACAACAAAATCATAATCCTTACCACCTTATCACCTTATCATCATTTATTCATACTATGATTTGAACAACAATATCATACAACATAGAAATAGATTTATCAACACAAAAACATCTTATCAAATCACAGACACATAGGAATCATATCTTACAACATAACATACTTCAAAAATTTTACTTTTCATCTTCTTGAAAAACCTTATTAAACAATTGAAATTTGATAATCTAAATCATATTCATAATTCTTCTTGACATTGAATTTTGACATTGATTCTCTAAATCATTTTGACATTTCACTCAACATTTCACAATAAACTTCAATCTTTAATAATAATCACTTAGAATTTCATCATTATACAATCACTAAATACATTTTCATCAAATAGGTTCAGACTTACTTAAATACCTTCAATTTCATCATTTCAAAGACTTTACACTTTGACAACACTTTTACTTATCTTTAATGCACACTTTTGATCTTATATTCATATAATTTGATCAAATTTTTACCTTGAAATTCCTTATAAACTTAAGAAGAATTTACAATAATTTTTCATTCATCACACTTTCTTTAACCACTTTCATTTTATGATATTTAATGAAACTTTCAAAATTGACATTGACCTTAGGATTTTTCATAAAATAGCCACATATAGAATTTTCAATTTTCATATCATTTCAGAGAGTCATTTCATGATTAGACACATCATCACATTTTGAAAGAATTGAATCTTTTGAGACTTGTCTTATAAGGCTTCATTCATACATATCTTCAGATCTTATATAATAAATTACATAATGACATGACACATGGACACTTACATAAAACTTGAAACACAAGATACATACATACACATGAACTTCATTGATAACATAGATTTTGAGAACATGATATTCATTGAAATTCAACATTGAATTATTATTTACACAATACATGACACAACACAAACACAAGACCTTTAACATGACATAACATTCAAATAATAAACACTTACACATATTAACCTTAAAGACATTAAAGATACATGAAAAACTTAAACTTCATGAGACATACATCAGACATGACATGAAGACAATTAGACATTTCAATACATGAGAAACTTCATTTTAAATAAGTTAAATACAATGAAAAATTTATCATATACTTTACTTTTCATAGACACACACACTTTATACATTCATAAAATCATGACTTACATATGAAACATACAAAACATTCATGACTTATTTTCAACTACAGAATACATTTGATCAACAACTTAAAACAAGATGATATAGACAGATCACACACATTTTGATAACATGACACTTAACCTTAAATAAACATTTAAGATCAATGATCTTCAAGAATCCAACTTTATCACACATTCACATGATACTTCAAAGAACATATGACACACTTATGAAATCAGGCTAAAAAACATATGAACCACAATAAACACATGACAAATCATACATGAAAAAAGAATCAAGAATAAGACACATCAACACATACTAATGATCAGAGATAAAGAGACAAGACAACTTACACAAGAACAATCATCATGAACCAACAAGACCATGATAAATAAGATAGTATAAAAATGACATACCTTGACCTTATGGAGGAGACACACATTGACTAGAACATCTCCCCCTCACTTGAATGCTTCATATGCAATATACACCTTCAAGAAGCATAGTGAAGGTATATGATCACCAAGAAGACCTAAAATAAGGTCTTGAAGAGGTCCCAAGCCCCTTAGGTACTTGAAAACTCCTTTTTTCTCCTTTCTTATCTGAGAGCACTAAGAATCACTTCTTCTTCCATAGCATCATTTCTAGCTCTTGATGAGACACCAAGGTCTCTCCTCTAGGTTCCCAAGTCCTTCTAGGACCATTTTCATGCATTCTAGGCTCTTTGAAACACCACTTCTTTTACACTCTAGGACCTTGAAACTTCTCATTTTGACTTGAGAAACCTTGATAACAATTCCTTGCAACATGACCAACTTGTTATAGCTATAACATACTATTGTATTCTTTCTCTTGAACCTATCAACATATCTTGGTGGATCATTCAAGAAAAACCTAGCAACATGTCCTTGTTTATTGCAATTGTAGTATACAACACTCTTACCAAAATCATCTCTATTTTCTTTCCATGGACTGAGCATCTTTAGGATCAGATCTCTTGAAAACATCCTCTTACTTTTTCTTAGGCTCAAACACTCCTAGATTCCATCCACAATCCTTGGATTTGTGACCATACTCACAACATGAATGACATTCACCATGAAAGGATCCTACACCATTCTTAGAGACTTTGTCTTGCATTATTTAGCTCTATGACCAAAAACATGACATGAGAAACAATAGCCATTGAATGATCTTTCATACCTTGATGCATTAGGTTTCCTAATAGGCTTGGTCTTCTCATGGTCCTTGGTGTGAGTCACCTTCATTTCTTCCTTGGTACTTGGTTCACCATCTTCCTTGCTTGAAACCTTGTCTTCTTGCTTCAATTCCTTGTCCTTGAGATCCTCATTGAATCCCAAACCAACCTTATCACTTGTTGATCTTTGTTGGCTAAGAATATTATCTAGGTCACTTTGCACTTTTCTCAAACATTTTCAATTTTCTTGAAACTAGATCAAGTCTTGAATGTAGAGATTTCATACCATCTTCATACTTGATGCACTCATCCTCCTTGACTTGAGTTTATCATTGAGAAAAAAACTTGTGATTTCAGCTGAGTACATTCTTCATCTTTGACCTTTAGAGTTTCTGACAACTCCTCCATTTGTGACTCCAAAATCTGAATAGTATGACTATGTTCATGAGCATCTTCCTTGGATTCAAGGTTGGCTGCAACTCTCTCTAATTGTTCCTCAAGATGCCTTGTGATCTCATCATGTTCTTTACTCTCATTCTTCAACTTGGCTTCAAGGAGCTTAATTGATCTTCATGATTCCTTTTCATTTCAACAATCTGTTGTGTGAGCTTTTCATTCTCATCTCTTGCAAGATTAAGTTCCCTTTTTACTATTTCCCAAGCTGAACTCTTCACAATCTGAATCTGAATCACTAAACCCTTCTCCAAATTCACAAGTTACAACTCCTAGGGGAGAATAAATTTTAGGAATATTTTCTAAACAATTCTTACCTTCACTTAAAGTAGAACAACAATCATCTTTGGAGTTCTTTCCTTTTTGAGAATTCTTCTTCTTACCACCCATTTTGTGCTTTAGAAGATCTCCTTCAAGCTGTCAAGCTTCTTCTAGAAGGGCCTACTCTGATACCAATTATTAGAAGCACAATGGAATGAGATGAGAGGGGGGGGGGTGAATAAGTCCTTATAAAACTTTAAATTCAGATTTCAAACTTGCATATACAAATACTCATAAACATTCAACCATCCATTAATGTGTGCATACATCAAACAATCATATGCAAGAACCATAAGCAAGATCATCAACACAAGACACAAGATATAAGTGGGAAACCCTCAAGGGAAGAAAACCCACCAAAACACAATCTTATATTGATATGTTTCAAAATTTAGTGAGGCACCAACCCCACAAGGAGCACCAACCCCTAGTTTAGTAGAGCACCAACCCTATCCAAGAGCACCAACCCCTAATTTTGTGAAGCACCAACTCCACAAGGAGGATAAAACCCCCAAGATGATCAATAACCCAACTAAAACCACCTTATATGTGTAGATATCTTATTTTTTTCTACCACAAATGATGGAGATCCAATATTCAGCTCGCACTTCTCACTCAAACCCTAGGTGATCACACTTCACAAAACAAGCTCATCAAACCCTCTAAAAATCATCAAAATATTTCTCTCATGTAATTTTATTTTTTTCACTTGAAAAACTTTAATCAGACTCCAAATTCATGCTCAAACACCTGTAATCAAACTCTCACCTAGGTCGCTCCACATGCACACACACTCAACTAGTTCCAAAAAGCACCCAAAAACATGCTTTTATATGCTTCTCCACATTTCAAACTTAGGAACAAATTTTTCTCCTCCATTTGGTTTGACCCATACATCAAGAAAAATTAAAATTTTAAATATAATAGTCACAAGTGACCCAATTAGGTAGGCCTAGCCAAAAACCTCATTACATGTGCCAAAAATGGCTCAAAACCCCATGGGCACATTCTTTAAAATGCCCTAACATTAGTACCATACTTTTTCATGACCAAAAACCCTTTAAATATGAATAAAATATCATTAAAAATTCATACATGGTCATACAATTAATATCAACCAATCAAATTATTTCATTTACTGGGCCTAGTTCCCTTTACAATTCTCAAAATAATGTTTCTGCACCCTTCAACACCTTGAAACTTCATTTGATCACCAAATCACTTTTATTCAACCAAAACCATGCCATGTGAAAACTAAATGGAAATGGAAGAACCTTTATAAACTTCTAAGAAAGTTATAAGTCATGAAACATCCTTCACTTCAAACCACAACTACATTTTCCTTCACCAGATCAACCTACCAAAAACATATTTCCAAAGGTTAGCTCATAAAATAATTTATACATACATTAAATACCTAAAAATGGATTCATTGGATGAAAAATTAATCCCTCTTCACATTCAGGTGATAGGAAGCATCACCCAATCCATCTCATGCTTCAAAAAAACATCAAACTTGCACCAAAACACATGATGTCTTGAAACTACCAAAAATATTATTTCTCAAAGAATGACCTGGAAACCTATCAAATGACCTCATCATGAGGAAATATCATATATCACTATAAATATATCTGAATATAATTTCCAACACAACTTTAATCATCTCAAAAAATCCACATGTAGCTCAAGTTATGACCATTTTACTGGACCCTGCTATTTGAGACCCCAAAACTGCCCTTTGACCAGTCAACCTGTTTGGACCTCAAAACACCATGAAACTGCATGAAATTTCTAAACCTCCATGGAAATAAAAAAAAAATCCCATATCATCATGCAACATCAATTTTTCATGCTACTCCTTTGGACCATCTTGTCCTAAAACCTTCTTTCCTAGAAATTACTATTTTTAGGTGGGGCCCACATATCACCATGACCTCAACCATACATTTATGGAAATATGAGGAGTCCTATAAAACATAAAATCATCAATTTTTTATGAATCAATCAAAAATGGGTCACAATACTTCACTTTTTGCAAATTCTCCTAGCTAGGGTTTAACTAGGGTTTTAGACCTCTTTACCTTCTTAACATTCATTCATAAAAACGTGATGATCAAAATGACCTCATTATTTTTTGAAACCTTATAAACTCACCATATAATCATTCTGAAATCCACAAGGTCCCATAAAATCACACTATTCACAATGAGCATATGAAGTTCAACTTTGAGTTGGAATTTGCACTTGATTTTGACCCTGTCTCACAAAATCAATCATATCTTGGAAAAATACACATCATGGGAACCTAAAATTTTTTTAGAGATAATCATAACTCATCCCTATAACATCTCCAATCATCATAATATCAATTCCATATCTCAATCTCTCCAGTCACTAAGACTTACCTATGCTTGCATGTTAGATCCTCATTTGAAGAAGTAGGGTCAACTAAAATAATGCAATAACGAACATATAAACCTCTAAAATGACCCAAACATACCTCATATCCATGATACACCTGATTTCATGATTCCATGAGCTCATATGGCTCCAAATCACTCTGTCACACCTCCAAGCAAACATACCTGCTCCCAATGAGCACATGTAATATAGTGAATCTACTTGCACCTATACCATGCCACTCGATGTGAGTGCTCAAGCACCCTAAAATCATGCTATAAATCATGTCAACTTGCATCCCAAAAACTAATAATCTCACACTATCAACTACACCTCCTAGGCACTTGTATGGGCTTGCAAAAGCAAGCACACCTCATTGAATCCCACTATAGTAGCCAAACACACATATGAACCAATATGTTAGCACCATGGAAAACATCATGACCTATCATCCTACAACATTAAATTTTCATTAATGTGGTTTAGCAAATGTAAAACAATTTCGATCTAAAAGATATACATAGAGTTTTTACAAGGATGGATCTAATGGTTGGAGCCTAAAGAACCACTAAGATATAAAAAGTGTTTTTACAATGAAAAATGATATGGATGTGACTAATGTCTGCTAAAATGTATAAATGTTTTACTAAACATCACATTAGCTATTTTAAAATGATTTGGAATAATGAAACTGAATTGTAAATCCTTTTGGTTAAGAAAAAATAATTATGGGAAATCACTACAAATTATCTTGCATAGAATCTAGTAATTATCCTAACATCTCGATAATATCAAATGTTTGTTATACTTCATAAAAGTAATGTAATAAAAATTGAGCTTAGCAGCCACTAGGCTTGGTTTATCATGTTAGAAAATTTATTGTATTCTTCCTTTTAAGAAAATACAATGAAATTGTCATAAGCTACAATTTATATAAGAATGAGAATGGACATATGTCCATTCTAAGAATATTGTTTATGCCATAATGGGCACTGTTCTCACTATCCTTATATAACTTAGTGGTCGCTAGCCTTCCCTTAGTGGCCACTAACCTTGTGTTACTTAGTAGGTGCTAGCCTTATGTAACTTAGTCACCTCTACCCTTTTTTCCCTTAGCAGATCCGCTAGCATTGTGTTACTTATACAGTTAATATAAAGAATGGGAAGATGCCCATTCTCATACAATTAATATAGAGGTAGGAGAAAGGACATATTTCTATTCTCATATTCGTTACCTCTATTATTCGCATCTATATTAACCATGTGAGAAAGGGAATCTAACCATTCTCATATATGTTACCTCTATTATGCTTTTATATTTATTGTGTGAGAACATACATTTACCCTTTCTCATATTTTCTACCTCTATATTGCCGCTATATCAACTTTGTGAGAATGGGCATACACCCATTCTCATATTATTCGTTGCCTCTATTCTACCTCTATATTAATCATCCGAGAATTGACATCGCCAATTCGGAATACGAGTATGAGAATGGGCATATGTCCATTCTAATAACCCTTTCATCTCTTACCTTCCGCTAGCCTTGTGTTACTTAGCGGCCAAAATATGAGTTTGAGAAAGGGAATTTGTCCATTATAATAATATTTTCAATACTGGAATGGGAATTTATGGACGTTAGCATTATGTAACTTAGCGATTAATACCATTTTTTCCTTTAGCGGATGCCGAGTGAAGAAATGTATTTTATGTAAGGAAAAAAGAGAGTGTATAATGAGATATTTCTCAAGTATACAGGATTATTTGCCTTTAACAAAAAACACAATATTTTTAGAGCTTAGTGGTTGTAAGACAATAACTAGGTAATATTAATCTCTATTACTATGATTTGTTATTCGATCGATATTTTCAAAATAAGAGACATTAGTGCTAGAGTCACCAAGCCATTCCTTCCAATAAGTAATGGATCTTAGTGGTCGCTAATAATTTTATTTCATACGAACCAATGTGAATTATGTGTTATACATAATATATATTATGAGAATTACATAAGGCTTGATCCCTCTTGAGGGTATGTAGTGTAACACTTGCTCTCGGTAGGTATAGCCTAACCAATTCTCATATTCATTACCTTTATTCGCCTCTATATTAACTATGTGAGGATGGAAATCTGCCCATTCTCATATTCATTACTTGAATTCTGCTTCTATATTTATTGTGTGAGAATGGAAATTTGGCCAAACTCATATTCATTACCTCTATATCAACTTTGCGAGAATGGGCATCTACCCATTTTCCCATACACAAGGCTAATGACTGCTAAGGTACATAAGGTTTAATTTCTGCTAAGTTACATAGGTCTAGGGCCACATATGCCCATTTTGGTATAAACAATATTCTTAGAATGGACATATGCCCATTCTCATTCTCATATAAATTATAGCTTGTATAATTTATTTATATTTTCTTAAAAGGAGGAATACAAGAAATGTTCCGACATGATATTCTAAGCCTAGCCTTATTTATTTAACTTGTAGATGCCACCCTTTTTGTCCCTTAGCGGCCACTAAGTAACACAAAGCTAGTGGCTGCTAAGTTATACATAGCTAGTGGCTATTAAGCTATACAAGGATAAAAACCACTTAGTTGCATAAGTTTATGCCACAGATGCCCATTCTTATATAGACATAATTCTTAGAATGGACATATGCCCATTCTCATTCTTGTATAAATTATAGTTTGTATAATGTTTATATTTGCTTAAAAGGAGGAGTACAAGAAATATTAAACTCAATTTCTTATCGACCTCTATTTAAATATGTGAGAAATGGAATCTTCCCATTCTCATTTTCGTTACCTCTATTCCACCTCTATATTTATTGTGTGAGAATGAACATGTGCCCATTCTTGTAATTGTTACCTCTATTCTTCTTCTATATCAATGTTGTGAGAATTGGTATCTACATATTCTCATATTATTCGTTGGCTTTATTCGCCTCTATATTGAATGTCTAAGAATGGGCATCTACACATTATCATATTCATTACCTTTATTCTTCCTCTATATTAACTTTGTGAGAATGGACATTTGCCCATTCTCATATTCATTACCTCTATTTTGATTCTATATTTATTGTGTGAGAATGAACATTTTCCCATTCTCATATTCATTACCTCTATTATGCCTCTATATTTATTGTGTGAGAATGGACATGTGCCCATTCTCATATTAGTTACCTCTATATCAACTTTGTGAGAATGGGCATCTGCGCATTCTCAAATTATTTTTTGGATCTATTCTACCTCTATATTAATTGTATGACCCATTCTCATATTCATTACTTCGTTATGCCTCTATATTAAGCGTGTGAGAATGGGCATCTTCCGATTCTCATATAATTAATATAGTAGGCACGACAGAAGGCGAGATGACCATTCTCAATAATTATTAGAGAGGTTGAATAGAGGTAATGAATACGTGAATGGGAGTATGCCCATTCTCGTATAACAATGTATCAAGAAAACAATACTATGAGTTTAGTTTGTGAGTGCTAATATCCTTGTAAAAGGTATATACATAAATAGTAATAATATTTATTTTTCATTATTATAATACCAATATAAGCATTTAAATGGTTCTAAATCAATGTGCTCATTGTGAAAATTTGATACCATTAAAAATATCATACACCTTAATGGTTAGCTTTATTATTATTCATTTTAGTACATTTTATATATTCACTTTAATTTTTAAGCTTATTTGAATGTTTTAAAGAACTAATGAAAACATAGACCATTTCAATCTATACAGAATAAAAATGTAAAATTTTATATTGATATATATGTATTTAAAAAATTAAATCATATTACATAAGATATTTGAAATAGGAATAAACATAATCATTTGTCTAATAATTGCATTCAAACGACGATAAGATAAAACTTGCCAATTCTATGAATCGACCTTGGAAAATTGATGAGAAAATTGTTGTGATGAATGTGAAAGGATTTGGTTTGACAAAGATTAGAGAGATTTGGAATTCCAACATAACAATATTTTATTAGGTATGTTTTATTTTAAAAGATTTAGTTATTAATAAATTGTTACAACGATTGCCACTTGTAGAAACAGAGATAAACACAAATTTCATCTCAAACATAGTAAGCGAGAGATAGAGATAAAAATGACAACTAATAATGAGTTTATCAAAAAATATTATGAGCACCATACACATGTGTTTATTATAGCGATTTTCTCATTAAAACTGAAACAATATTTATTTCTGTAATTTAATTCTGTTACGTTTAAGCATGGAAAAGGAAAAATGTTTGTTTTTATTGTTTTCAATAAATTTTTGGCTTAAGTTTGTTTACTATTAAATTTAAATATGGAAAGAATATTTTTTTCACTTCTATTTAAAATATAAGATCTAGTTTATGCATTTTTGGCATTAGAAATAAAAGGAATAATAAATGAGATATAGGAAAAATCCTGGGTAGCCTCCTCTACAAATGATGAATTCCACGTGAGGTAACTATGAAAAATACATGTTATATCTTTATCTCGTGTCTTGCTAAATATCAATATCTTTGTTTTTTCCGATAAATCTCGAGTATCTTTGTCTTTCTCTGTTAAATATCATTATCTTTTTCTTCTCCTGTAAAATATCTCGAATGTAAAATACCTGGCCATAAGAGAGAAAAAAATGAAACCCGAATCATTCAAAATCAATTTTTTTATAATGTACATGACCATTAACAGTTGCCACCCAAAACCAGAGTGAAAATTTCAAATTTTGAATTCAACCTGCCATAATAAATGCATCACATCTACCAGACACTTTTTAATGAAAACCCTATATATTGGTTCCATAATGAGAAATCGTTAGTGCAAAATCACAGCACCCCTAGATGCAAATCAGGTTTCTAAGTTGATCTTCAGGCATCCAGTGTGATTGCACAACATTGAAACCTTTCTCCAAGTGTGGGACTTGCAGAAATGAGAAAGGAATCTCCAGAGAAGGCTGGTTCCTGCTCCTAAACTACCTGCCACAAGCTATTCTAGTGCAGGAAAGCTAATCTAAACCTAATCTAACCATGCCAAGGAGACAAAGAGAGAGAGAAAAGGGAAAAACAAGTAAAATCCTACACTAAAACGGTGATACACCAGAGAAGGAGAATGTTGAACATCTATCAAAACTGCCATGGAACAAGGAGAGGTGAGCAATGGGAAGGATGGACAGATGCATCACAGGCCCAAGGATAGATTTCACACAGAAAATGTCCCAAAACTCCATGAACATAGCTCCAGACCTGTAATGAACATTCAAACTTGCACAAATACTTGTAATGAAGAGAGGCAAGAAGAAAACAAGTGAAAACCGAGCAAGGATGGATAGATACATCACAAAACACATTTTTGTTGCTTCAGAAGTTTGCACAGAACATCATTTCAATAGTAAAAGGCAAAAATGCCATTACAGAGCAAGGGAGGAGGTTCGAACTCCATTTTCAACCCTAGAGAAGAAAAGAAGGGAGGGTAGAGCTGAAAAGATGAACAACCTGTAATAAAAAATAATCCATCCCCCCAAAATGAGCCAAATCTGGCTTTTACATTGCATGGGTCGAGCCCATGAGAGAGAAAACGTACAAAACATGGTAGCCCATTCCTCCTTGACTACAAATGCATTAAATCAGCATGGAGGACCTTACAAACCCATACCCTGTCATTTTGACCAAATGGGAGGAGAGTGCGACCCATTCTGTATTAAATTTGGTCGCTGAAATGTCACTTCTGGCCATGAACATGCGTCAGATCCGTTTCTTAACTTTCTCTCTCCAGACTGAACCAAAATTCAAGATTGACCCCGGAATCATGTAGAGAATTTCATAAGCTTTCCAATGATATAAAGAACGTGCAAATCCGAGCTCTGGATCAAAAGATATGGCGATCTGAAGATTTAGGGCACAAAAAAGGCCAAAACGGATATTTGAATTTTCCCGCACTCTGTCACTTGGATGACACGTGTCGGGCGCTGATTGGACGAGAAATTCTCTCTCCTCTGCCTCCCACGAGTTTCCTTTGAAAATTTGACTTTTATAACACTTGGGAAAAAAATATCATTTTCCCCCCGTGCCCCGCCGCTTGGGACACGTGGCATGCTTTGGTTTGTTGACAGGGCGCGGGAAGACCTTTGCTTTTAGCTTTTGGCCGAAGAACTCTTGCAAAATCTTCAAAGTTTCCCGAGCTCTGCACTTCCCCACCTAGGACACGTGTCTCGTGTCCATTGGCCATGTGGCCGACCCTTCAAACCTTGCCCTTTGAAATTTTGGACGTTTTCCCTTGTGACATGTGGCGTTTCCTGATTCGTCAATGGCGGGCCGGCCGGCTTTTCGCGTCCCTCGCGTATTTTTGGCCCGGATGTCCCAAACCGTTTGGGACAAATTTCTCCGATCCACCCGATTCGGGCTTCCCTGTGCCTCTTTGAGGCGAAGACACGTGGCGTGTTTCCATTGGCTCTTGGCTCCTTCGGCTTTTCACTTCCCACGCGTCCCTTTGCTCCAACTGTCCCGGATGAAAGTTCTCTGCGCCGGCCGATCCGAGGGGTTCACATCCTTCGTGTCCTCACTGCCCGATGTCGGCACTGTTTCGCACAGTGATTAGTTGATTTTGTTTTTACCTTCGGCCGGTTCGCCCTTTCACGTCCCACGCGTCCCCACGCCGGATGTCCCTTTGCTGCTGCGGACCGCCTGGCGGCCTTTCGACCGATTCGCGCCCCGACATCCCAACTGTCCCAACTGCTGCGAGGACTAGGACTTAGCTGATTTTCATGATTTTTTCTGCCCCAAGCTTGTTTTTTGCAACTTTTTCACCCTTTTTAGAACTTGCTCTTTTCCTCTTGGACAAGAGTAGAGTTAGAAGGAAGCCGAGGACCCCAAAAACATGATTTTGGGCCTGAATCATTCTATTTGCCGGGACCGAAGAATTTAATGCATGTTATCAAAATTTACCCTGGGGGGTGAATTTTGGATAACAAGTACTTGACAGATGATGCAACCACATATTTCTAAAATTTTCAAAATAATGCCACAAAAATAAAGAAAACTAAAAAATTAAATTCTTATATAATTGAACTATAAAATTTAAACACATTTTTATATCTATACGCAAATTTAATATTTATAAAATTAGAAATCTAGATTGTTTACAAAAAATACTTGTTTTTTTAATCTAAAATATATGCCAATAATGATATTAGTAATAATTAATAATATTGAAATAAAAGTAATTATATTCTTTCCAATAATATATATTTTTGTTGAAGATTCCTAGGGAGAAGGCCCTAGCCTCAAAAAGTTCCTATTACAGTTCATGATTGAACTACAAATCACTGGAATTAACAGGAAAAGTTAAATGCACATTATCATGCTACAAAAACCAAAAAAAACCAGTCTATACAATAATATATATATCACCGAACTGTAAAGTCCTAGACTGTAAACAAAAAGTGTGATAACCACTCCATACCGAAAGAGCCAAAATCAGAGGACCCCAAATTCAATCTTCCATGCTAGAGCCAGGAGGCTTTTCAGCCAGGATCTCCACCTCGAGTCACTAAAAGACGAAGAATACAAAGAATATCTTACACAATAATCTAACATTTCAACTTTGGCCTTCTCCAGGAGGTAGAGTCCTTGGTTTTCCACCACCGCTACTAAGCCACGAGAGAGAGCTTTCACTCCAACATCAAACACATTCCTTCGACCCATGGATTTTCTAAGGTCTAACATTAACCTCCTCAATTTATCATGACAACCACTTCTTCTTCGTCATCTTCTATGCTTTCAGCCACTGACCAAACCTGCTCCATCCAACCCCTCATGGCCACATTTTTAATTCTCCCATTGAGCCACTCCGAAAAGGAATCACCCAAATCAAAACCAGTTTGAGCTCGATGCATCGCTTCCTCTCCAGAGCCACCCATAGAGTCACCACGGATGCCATGAGAGAAGAAGGAGAAAAACCAAATGAGCTTCAACCCAATAGACACACCCTGAAGGCAAACCAACCAAATTGTGGAAAGGAGCTAAAAATGACCCAAAGAATACCAAAACTTAGCTTAAAATCCAAACGCCGTCCCCAAAGCCAATGAATGCTTTGTACGTGCCACACTTCAAATCCAAAACCAAATCCTTCCCTTAAAATCCATCAATGCCATGAGGGGGAAAACAAGGGGTACGACCTTAGTGATAAATATCCCCTCTACACAAAGCCAAACGTGCATCATTAACCAAAAGGGCTTGAATATCGTTAGGGAAAAGCATCTCCCATGATTGAGCCATCACCTAACCCTTATTCCAAAGCATGACACCAATATTTGCTAAACCATCCGCCACCTTATTGCCTTCTCGACAAATGTGAGAAAATTTCACCTCCTCAAAATCAGGCAAAATTGCTTGAATGTTATCACAAATGGATTGTAATTTCCATGCATGAGAAGAGTTCCTTACACTATCTTAATGATAGCCAGAGAGTCGCCTTCAATCCAAATTCTAGACCATTTCCTGCACTTAGCTTCAGCCAGACCTTGCCACATAAGGCCATGCCTTCTACAAAATTATTGGAAGCTACACCACAATCAAATGCCATAGCTAGGATAGGTTGAAAATCATCTTTACGAAACACACAACCACATCCAGCGACTCCAGGGTTGCCTTTAGAGGCACCATCAAAATTGAATTTGATCCAACTTACTGAAGGAGGACACCATTGTGTCAACCTCTTATCCTTACTCCCTTATCAGGAGCCTTCACATCAAACTTCCAATTGATTGAAGGCCATTTTCCGCAAATCAATCTGTCTTCACTATTTCTACAAACCAAGTCTGAGCATCCCAAATCCATTAACTCCGATAACCAAACTTCAATCTTATTCCAAACTTGCCTCATTGATTTCTTACGCTTTGAAAATTTTTGCTATTCCTTTCTTTAGCCACATACACCAAATAACCACCACGGGGTTAAAGACCATAACAGAGAAAGGCCTTTATGAGAAATCTTGCGCTGCCATTAACTAACAAGATCCCAAACTGAAGAGGAGGGACCCAAGCGATATTCCACTGAATCCATACTTCGAGACCAAACTTGGGAAGCAAAGGGGAAATGGATGAAGATATGATCACCTGATTCCTCATCCTCTTCACATAAAAAACACAAGCTTGGGCCATTAAATCCCTTTTAATCAAATTATCAAAGGACAAAGCACTTACCAAGAGTAGCCAACCACAAAAATGATTAGCTTTTGGGAGACCTTCTTTAAGCCAAAAACAATAGACCAAGGGAAAGCTTTTGAGACTTCCACAGATCCATTCCGAATGTAGATGCATGAGTACAAATCCTTCACAATAACCTTCCCGGAGCTTGAGCCAACCCAAATAATCGAGTCCTCTGAGAGACCCACCGGGCATGACGTATTATTGATCTCTGGAAGAAATTCACCACCTCAACATTATTTTTGAGAGATTTTCTAAGTGAGGAGAAATCCACTTCTTGACTCCCCCATCATCACACAAGTAATCCCTTACTTTTGAGCCCCATTTATCAATTGCTTCCTCTTTGAACCCAGAAATACCATCCACCTTTTCTAAGGGACCAATAGACAACCAATTATCTCTCCACATATCCACCCTGCTACCACAATGAGGAACCCACTTTAAGTCTAAGAAAATAGAATCTCTGCAACCTTTAATGAAGTTCCAAATCCTAGAACCACTTGGAAGATGTGGTAGAAGAAAATATCAATTGGATCTTGAGAAGCCAAATATTTAGAAAACCAAAACTCTGCTCCAAAGACGCTCTTTATCTTCATAGATTCTCCACAAAATTTTACCACCAAGGGCCTCATTCATGATTTTGCAATTTCTGAAACCCAAACCACCCTCCTTAGGGCGACATACATCTTTCCAAGCCACCAAATTGAATTTCTGCTTCTCATCAGATCCACTCCATAAGAACCTCCTTTGAAGACTTACAATACACTTCATTACTTTCTCTGGGATCTTGAACAATGACATAAAGTAAGTAGGAATCACTCTCATAGGGATGTCTTAATAAGAATGGCTCTTCTTGCGCCAAAGAAAGCCATATGCCTTTCAAGAAGCCAACTTTCCTTGGATTCTGTCAACCACTAGTTTCCACAGTTCCACCCCAGCTTTCCCTCCAATAAGAGGCATACCCAAATATGAGCTAGGAAAATCTACCTATTGAGAAACCAAAAATATTTGCTATCCTCCTTTGAAGCCTTGGATCTACATTTATGAAGAAAATAATTGATTTCTTAGAGCTTACCTTTTGACCTGCCGCTTTTTCATATCTTGAGGAGAATCTCCTAGAACTTTTGAGCCTCTGACACGAAGGCTCACCAAAGAGAGCAATATCATCCACGAATTACGCATTCGAAATCGGCTCTAAAGAGGAAGAAATTGTAATACCTTTCAATTCCTTCGAGTCGACAACTTTTTGAATGGATCTTGAGAGACATTCTGCCATTATAATAAACAGAAAAGGAGAAATTGGGTCACCTTGCCAAAGACCTCTTGAAGCTGAGAAGTGTCCAGTTAGGACACTGTTGATTAAGATTGAGAATCTTGGAGAAGAAAACA
This sequence comes from Taxus wallichiana var. yunnanensis, assembly GCA_018340775.1. Classification (NCBI taxonomy): domain Eukaryota; kingdom Viridiplantae; phylum Streptophyta; class Pinopsida; order Cupressales; family Taxaceae; genus Taxus; species Taxus wallichiana. The sequence continues at coordinate 272,450,985 of CM031239.1, read as the reverse complement.
AGTTCCTAATGAACTGAATCCAATCATAGGGGAAACTGAACTTAGCAAGAACTACTTCAAGAACTTCCAATTGACCTTGTCATAAGCTTTCATCATATCCATTTTTATGATCATCTAGGGTTTTTTTTTGTGAGAGAGAATGGATCGCTTCATGGGAAATTACAATGCCGTCAAGAATTTGCTTCCCTTCCACAAAACCATTTTGGCTATATGAAATTATCGAACATAAGAAAGCTTTGAGCCTAGTCACCATAACCTTGGTCACAATTTTATAGATACCATTACACAAAGCAATAGGCCGAAAGGCATCAAAATACTTGACATCATCAATTTTTGGGATAAGGGCTAAAAAGGTCGAATTCCATTCTTTCAGAATAGATTTTTTTTTCTACTTTCTTTGACTCGCTGCCCACACATCCTCACCCACGATATGCCAATTTTTTTGAAAAAAACCAATTTGGAACCCATCAGGACCAGGAGCTTTGTCTTCCCCCAAATGAAAGACTACCTCTCGAAACTTATTCCTTTGAGATGGGAATCATTAACCTTGAAGCATCCCTTTCGTTTAGAACTTTGGGGATATTCCTCAACAATTCATTTTGTTCCAAATTGTTGTCTTCCTCCTCTTGGGATAAAAGGTTCTTGAAATATGAAACCCCTTCCTCTCTTATCCTATCTATATATGAGATATTCTCCCCAGAGGGAAGAGTCAACTATTTAATTTTGTTTGAGTTCCTTCTAATTGTAGTGGATAGATGGAAATTTTTTTGTATTTCTGTCCCCTTCTTTGAGCCATTTGACTCTAGATTTTTGCCTCAAAATATTTCTTCCATCTTGAGGATATGGTCAAGTTTAGCCAATCCTTCCTTTTCCTTTTCAAGTAAGGGTTCAGACACTCCTTCCTTCATTATTTCTTCATGGACAGCTTCTAACTCTGCAGTAAAGGCTTCTTTTTTGTGAAATAGGTTTCCAAAGGTCTGCTTGTTCCATTTTTTTGATTCTTCCTTGACAATCTTCATTTTTCTCATTAACTGAAATCTCTTGCTTCCATTCACTTTCGAATTCCACCAATATTTTTAAGTTCTCTTCAAAAGATGGATCTAAGAACCACATGAATTCCATCTTAAAAGGAATCCCTTTAGGCTTATCATCTGAATTCACAATCAGACTGATAGGGGAGTGATCCAAACCAGGGTTCAAAAGGATATCAGAATGGAAAAGAATAATTTTCCAACCCCAATTAGAACAAATCAAGAATCTATCAATCTTTCCAAAATCACTTCCTGCCCAACCCTTCTGTTATTCCAAGTGAAACCCCCATACTTTGGTTCCACATCAATCAGACCAAGATCCCCACAAAAGGATCTGAAAATCTTGCACTAGGAGGGAGGAATTTTTCCCACCCTTTTTCTCCTTAAGACTCATAATTGCATTGAAATCTCCTCCTAAAACCAATTTTCTCTCCTCATTTTAAAAGATTATTCAAGGCATTCCAACATTCTTTTTTTTCCTCAAACAAATTTGGACCATAAACATTGACAAGAATGAAAGCTTTGATTGGTAATAGAATCACAACAATCAAGAGCAATGAACCACTTACATTTGAAGATCGGGAAGCACTGGAATCTATTTGGAGCCCATGAATTACCAGACCTCCCACACTTCCATCAACCTCCAGCTACCACCTCACATCTATACCAGATATTTTTCATGATTTGAATGCCCTCATCTCTAGACAGTTTGGATTCTTGAATCAAAAGGAAATCTGGGTTCTCTAAAAATCTCTGAGACGTCTGACCAGAAACGCCCTTTGTTAGGGGTTCAAACCCCTAACATTCCAACTCACAACCTTCATTGATTACCCGTGGAAGGAGAAATCCTTCCCAGACTAAAAAAGCCTCTAAGGTGCTTTGACTACCTATGTCAATATTCAACTTGGCTTCAAGTTGAGTTTTGAGAGCATTGGATTTTCTCCCAATTGATTTGGCTAACCCCGTGTTCAGAATGGTTTTGAGTTAGTAGAAGCCAATCTTTCTGATTTTCTAACCGGAGTAACCATGATCTTCTTATTGACCTCTAGCTCCTTCAATGGGCCATTGAGTGTCAGCCACCACCCACCCTCGGGGGCTTGTTTTTCCTTGTTTGCAATGAATGTTGAAGCCTTCCTTGCATCAGTTCTATGTGTATCCTGAGGATAAGCCTTGGGAGATTCTTTGTTAGAGCATTTGAAAGCTTCCATAAGAATTTCCAAATCTTCCTTATCCAGAGGGTAATCTGAAGTGCCTCTTTCTCTTGATCGATGTGGAACTCTTCTTTAAAAAACCCCAAAACAACCCCCAGGGTCAATTTTTGAGTCCGCTTTAAGTCTTCTTGATTTCTCTATGATGAGAAGACTTATGCGGGAAAAAATTCGAGGTAGTCCCATTATCTTGAAAGGACTTCCACTTCCTTATCCTCTGCTTCTCCAGACTTAGGCAAGGCCACAACCTCCTTATCCTCCTTATTTGACCTTCCTCTGGCTGAGTGATCTTCTTTGGATTATTCAATTTCTTCTTACCTAGAGATGGGCATGAACTAATTTTATGACCAATTTCTCTACAATTGAAACATCTGAAGGGGCAAACACTCATAATCCACTGGCTGAAACCATACCCCCATCGGAGTATTGAGCCTAATTGCTTGGATCAGTGGTTTAGAAATGTCAATTTTAATACAAATTCTAGCATAGGAGGAGAAGGTCACAAGTTTTCATTTCTTTACCCAGACCAATAGGTTCTCCGAGTGCCTTCGCAATTTCTCTGAGTGATTCCTTCCCCAAAATTTGGGGGAGTTTGTATAACCTTACCCAAAGAGGGATCTTCTTAACCAATTCTTCCTCAAGATTAAAGAGGGGTGACCATGGTCTGAGATACAGTCCTGCTTTTTTAAAAACCATGGACCACCAAAGAAAATCTTGTCCCTCTCCTCAATCGTTCCAAAGCAAACCTAAAAAAGCCCTTGGATAGGAATCTTATCCTAGGCTTATCTTGGCATTTCCAATTCCTATCAACCCAACTCCAAAGTTCATCCTTTGAGGGCCAAACACCAATGAATTTACAGATAAGTGCTTTATTGCCCAGGTAATCACAAATTTCCTCAAGAGCAGAGGATCCTACTTCTATATTTTTCACAAAATTAGAGACCTTAACTTCCATTCCCCAAGGAGAATGAAACCAAAGACTTGGTCTCCTCCCAAAATTTCTCCTTTATCTTTTCCATTATTGTCATCAAGAGGTGCCTCGATTCTATTAGCTTTGGCTGAAATTGGAAATAATAACATTCATTATTCGGCTTGGATTTAAAAATCCCGCATCCACTTTGCCATTTTTAGGGATATGGTCGCTGCTCCTCCACCACCTCCTCTGATTGAAACCCTTGAATCTAGGATCCACAAAGTCTTGGCCATCGAGTGTGCTAACTTCCCTCATAATTTCCTTTCTCTGAAGCCCTTTCTTTGCGGTTATTCTCATTTTCACATATTTTTGCTCGTGAACCTCCTTTGTCAGGCAATGGGGCACCCTCTCGCCATTTCGCTTCATATGGAATTGATTAATATTCTTTCCAATAATATTACTATTTAATCACTAATAGATTTCAAATAATATTTACTAAGAAAACTAGTAATATCTAATAATACTAAAAATATATAATACGACTTAACAATGAAAAAATTTATTATTTAATAATAAGAATAATTAATAAGAAGCAAGAACAACCTATCTAATAGTATTCATAATAATTTTTAATAATATTTACTAATAAAATACTAATAATATATAATGTATTTAAATAATATATAATAAAACTTAACCATTAAGGTGCTTTTTATTTATTATTTTTTTTATTTAAAATAGATGCCAATAATGATATTAGTAATAATTAATAATACTTAAATAAAAGTAATAATATCCTTTCTAATAATATTACTATTTAATCACTAATAGATTTCAAATAGTATTTACTAAGAAACTAATAATATATAATATTAATAAGAAACATATAATACTACTTATCAATGATTTTTTTATTTAATAACATTATTTAATAATAATAATTTTTAGTAAGAAGAAAGAATAACCCATCCAAAAGTATTCCTAATAAAAATTCTAATAATATCTACTAATAAAATACTAATAATAGATAATGTATTTAAATAATATATAATAAATCTTAACCATTAAGGTGTGTTTTATTTTTAATGGTATCAACTTTTCACAATGAGTTCATTGATTTAGACCCATTTAAATGCTTATATAGGTATTAGAATAATGAAAAATACATTTTGTTACTATTTATACATATATACCTTTTACAAGGATATTACCACTCAAAAACTAAACTCATAGTATTGTTTGCATGATAAATTGTTAGGAATAACATCTATTCTTCCTCTATATTAGCTATATGAGAAAAATCATCTACCCATTCTCACATTTGTTAACTCTAGTATACCTATATATTAATTATATGAGAATGGGCATATGCCAATTCTCATATTCCTTCCTTACAAATATTTTGTGTCTATATTAAGTTTCGAGAAGGGACATCGCCTATTCTCACATAGTTGATATATATGTAGAATAGAAGTAAACAATATGAGAATGGGAAGATGCCCATTCTCACATAGTTAATATAGAGGCATAATAGAAGTAACGGACATGAGAATGGGAAAATGACCATTCTCAGACAATTAGTATAAAGGAAAAAAATAAACAACGAATAATATGAGAATGGGTAGATTCTCATTCTCACAAAGTTAATATATAATGTTAACAACAATATTCTTAGAATGTAAATATACCCATTCTCATTCTCATATAAATTTTAGCTAGTCTTATAATATACCCATTCTCATATAGAGGTAATGAATATGAGAATGAACATATGCGCATTCTTATATAATTAATATAGAGGTAGACTAGAGACAACAAATATTTTGAAAATGGGCGGATGCCCATTGTCACCAGGGTTCATTTTAAGACCCCCTCCGAAAAATTAGTTTAGAATGGGTGGCGAATCTCTAAAATCAACTTTCGAATCGATGGCAAATTTTTGAAAAATATTTCGTGGTAAAGGTGATTTGTGGGCATGCAATTTTCTTGGATGAGGTATAATGATAAGAAACATTGGTGAAATACATGCATAAGTTAATTTAACATATAAATAGTAGGCGAATTCACCCATATAAATGACTTATTGGTGGAAATTTTAGGTGAATTGGGTGGGAGCCGACTGCTGAAAATTAGCCATTTCCAATTTCCAAAATCCCTAATATTCACGAGTTTACGAAAATTCGCCACTAAAATTTTCCCTGATTCTCACACATATAATATAGAGGAAGAATAGAGCCAACGAATAATATGCTAATGGGTATAATCCCATTATGAGATAATTAATATAGAGGTAGAATAGATCCAATCTAATAATATGAGAATGGGCAGATGCTTATTCTCAAAAAGTTAATATAGATGTAGAATAAAGGTAACTTGAATATGAGAATGGGCACATGTCCATTCTCACACAATAAATATAGTGGAATAATAGAGGTAATGAATATGAGAATGGGAAAATGAACATTCTCACAAAGTTGATGTATAAGGCTAGCGACAATATTATTATAATAGACATGCCCATTCTCATTTGCATCTCATAAGATACCCATTATTATATAGTTATATAAGGCTAGTGGCCACAGATGCCCATTCTGGTATAGAAAATATACTTAGAATGGACATATGTCCATTCTCGGCCTCATATTTTGAATGGGTAAATGCCTATTCTTAGAAAATTAATATATAGTAAGAATAGAGGAAACAAATAATATGAGAATGGGTGGGTGCCCATTCTCACAAAGTTGATATAGAGGAAATATAGAGGTAATGAATATGAGAATGGGAAAATGTCCATTCTCACATAATAAATATAGAAGCGGAATAGAGGTAATGAATATGAGAATGGGTAGATGCCCATTCTCACATAGTTAATATAGAGGAAAAATAAATTTAAAAAATATGAGAATGGGAAGATGCCATTTCTCTTGCCTCTATATTAACTATATGAGAATGGGAATTTTCCCATTATTTATATTAACTATAAAAGTAACACAATGCTAGCGATCGAGTAAGAGACAAAAGGGTAAAGAAGGCTAAGTTACATAAGGCTAGTGGTCACTAAGTAAAACAAGGTTAGCGGTTGTTAAGGGACATAAGGCTAGAGGTCACTAAGTTCTATAAGGATAGAGGCCACATATGCCCATTTTGGTATAGAAAATATTCTTATAATGGACATATATTCCCATTCTCATTCTCATATAAATTATATCACCTTGTAAGTAATTCTCGTAAGATTAAAATTCTAAAGTTATCAATAAATCAAATATATTCAAGTAGAAAACTCCATATTATGAGCCATTAGTTATTTTTAAGGTTAGTAGATCATTGACATAGGAAATTTCTAAAGATATGGGCAATAAATTTATAATATACAATAGTCAAACCCCATTAAATATATTTTGGTGCAGTAAGTAGAATTAACTCAAGAGGGACATGAGAATATAAACAATACTAGGTGGGGTGAGTGAAGGATATAAAGGGTGCTCCTAGGTCCGTAGAAATTGATCTCCGTAAAACAACTCTAATGTACATCAATGAATTGGCCGAAAATATTTAAACAAGGAAAATATATGTGCAAGAGTCATTAGAACAAAATGCATACAAGAGTCACTAGAACAATTATAAACAATGAAAAACATTAAAGAGATTATTGCGACCCTTTCTATAAGTGCAAGTACGTCCTATAACTTAATATCTATTTCTATGGATGATTGTAATCGCGAAGGCTAGGAAGAGCTCTATTTATACGGGAAAATAATGTTAAAATTTAAAAAGGTATTAAGGTGCCCATCCTCATCATTTATAAGGGACATAAGGGTAACGATCGCTTTGTTACATAAGTGTAGGGTCTACAAATGCCCATTCTCATATAGACAATATTATCAAAATGGACATATGCCCATTCTCGGACTTATATTCGAATGGGAAAATGACCATTCCTAGAAAATTAATATAGTGCTATAATAAAGGAAATAATAATATGAGAATGGGCGAGATACCCATTCTCATCGAGTTTGTATAGAGAGGCAATAAAGAGGTAACAAATATGAGAATGGGAAAATGTCCATTCTCATACAAAAATGTAGAAGTAGAATATATGATCTGTAAACGTTGATCAATTTTTTATTGACCATCAGATCATTATAAGAAATTATCTTGATTCTAATTATACCCCTGAAATAAATCAAATATTAAGTAAATGTAGTGCAAGAAAAAGAACTGACACTACAGAGTTGATAATGGAGTTCAAAAATGTCTGCTCTCGTGTTCACTAAAGTCTAAACCAATTCATTATAACATTGTGATTATAAGTACATATAAAATTAAAATTCTATAATGAATGCTCAACTCAAACCTGGTGCCCATCGATCCAATAGAATCTAGACTATTCTTGGAAGCTTAGTGCTCCGACATAGCTTCTGGGATTGAGACCTCCTAATGAATTCCACTCTCTTGCATGGCCTCTAGCCTTTAGAAAAAGCCAAGTTAGAATGTTCTGGAATCAATGAATACCACACTCTTGATGAATTCCACTATGTTACATGACCTCCTATCGATATACAAAGCTAAGTCAGAATGTTTGGTATCATCAACGAGATAAAAATAATTATGAATCTCCTCCATGACCTCCAAGAAACAAACTTATCGATATTCTTAGTGTATGAAGAATCAAAGCTCCGTAATGTGCTTCTCTAGTGTTGTATCACATCTTAATGGATCCATAATCAAAATTTAGGCTTGCATAAGAAAGATAAGGTGTCAATATGCCTTTACAAATGATTAGTGAGTTAAAAATAATCAACTCCCTTTTTACAAGTGCATTCAAAAAGGTCTATTAATATCACGCCTATTTAATAATAGATCTTATATACCTTCATGCCTATTTAATAATAGGTCTTATTTGCCTAATATTCTCAATATGCCTCTTTTCCTTACTCCTTCATTACCCTTCTCTCTCATTTTCTAGTTGAGAAGAGCTTGTATTATAGAGGGGGTTCATATAACCCTATACACCCTAAAAATATTGTTGATAGGCTTGATTTGTTAACTTGATACCAACTCACCTTGATGGGTAAGTTGGTTAAGCATTCCACATAGGGAGGGGGAGGTTAGTGGGTTGAGTCACCGCCTCCATTCCGTGCTCATCATTTCTAGCTTGACCATCGATCCAAATAACCCTGTCACTCCACGTTGCTTGTTGTCACTATATGTCCATTATGTCCACCAACCCATCCATGTTTCCTTGTCTCGATTGGTCGCATCATCTCCCACACTACCATGTTCGAATCTCGACCGGTGTCCACCGATTTGGTTGCATTCACCAAGATGGTCCACCATCCATCCCTCCAAGCTCAATTGTCAAGCTGTCTTTGAACCATCCACTAGGTTTTTGGCGGGTTAATCCCACATGCATCATGTAAGGGAGATGTTAAGGGCTAAAAATATCCCTAGCTCACTGAGTTATTTTTGGCTTCACCACATTTCTACGCTATTTTGTTTTCTCGGTTGATGGATTGCGTGATCTGTTTCCATTAGCTTGTGGATAACTCACTAATGAATCACCATGAGATCTCTGTTGAGCTCGAGTCCTAATCTCAACTCGATTAGATCATTCAACTCGCCAAGTAGTTTGGTTTGTCATCTTGCTTTAAGTAGTTAAACTTGGTCTTTACCCCAGTCATCAACTCAATGAGCCATCTAGAGAACTAAAATGACTAGGTATTTTATCTTCAAAACAAAAGTGGACCCCATCATTTCAAACTTTTTTAATCACCCATCAAAGACCGAGGTTTTAAAATATTCTCTTTTTGCTCCACATCACATAGGAATTGAGACAAAACATGTTTATTTTCCACAACATGCCCAACCTTTTCATCGTTGTGCCCTTCTCTATCCTATGAACATCTTGTTCCTATGCATCGCATCTAGAGAAATCTTGTATCCATTTTATGCATTCCAATAGGTTTTAGAAAGCTATCGAGTCCTTATACCATATTGTAATGATAATAGGAGATTTAGGGAAAATTTTCTTGCTAATTTAATCTCTAGATCAAACCTCCCCAATAAGGAGGATTTTTTTCACCAAAAATCTTCTTTCCTCCGCTTCTGGATCCATAACTCTATGTTGCCATAAAGAGATCTCTATAGTTGACTCAATGGTATCCAACACCGCCGCTACTTTAATCAAACAATTAGTTCAATCTTGGGACTGTGGCACTTTGGACCACCGCCTTTTGCTACATCACTTTTATGTTGACGTCACCAAATTGGGATAGAAAATCTGCTGTCTAGTATTATGAGGAATCCATAAAGAGATTTACTTACTAATGTCAGCAAGAAAACACTAGACATGATAAACCTTTCACGCACTTTGTTCTCTTACTTAGTAGCTCTAAAAATGTGTCTCATCCTTAAGATGAGGTATATTTTTCCTTGTCTTCATCAAACATAACCCTCTTGCCATGTTTCTTTTATTTTCCACACCAAATCACACAATGGATATTAGATCCACAGTAAGCACATATATGTCTATAATATATCCGGAGTTATAATAGGATCCTTATTGTAGTCAAAGAATACATGATCATACCTCTTTAGGATGGAAAATTCACCTATGCTCTCATTATTCTTCGAGAGTGGTATTTTCTTTTTGCTGACGCCTACTTCGGGAGGACTGGTGGCTCGGGATCTACACTCAATGCTTGACTTGCATTAGCTATCTCAAGTGCTTTCTCCTACCTCGTTTTAACACTTTGTTGTATCCTATACGTGAAAATTTATGTCTTTCCTCCACATGGATAGGGTTAGTTATACCTTGGATATTTACACCAAGGCCTTTTCCTTCATATCCCATTTTAAAAAGTAATTTTGATCCTATACCTCTAGTGTACTTTTCAAATTCACCAAAAGTAGGATGTGAAACACTTACAATGTTTGTGTTGGTTGGTGTACCTTTCTTCTCCACCTCTACACCATCTTGATGAAACACTTACAATGTTTGTGTTGGTTGGTGTACCTTTCTTCTCCACCTCTCGCACCATCTTGTAATGTTGTTAGGAGAACTTCTCGAGCTTATAGTTCATGTTATAACTATGTGATTACTCCTCAAAGGAAATTTTCCCAAATCTCACACATATATTGTAGCTGTTGCTTCTTTGATTCCGCAATCTATAGACATTTCCTCAACAAAGAATTATCCTCTATTATGAGGGGTGTTTTATGATTTGTAGCTATAGTAGGTTGACTACTAATGGTATTTTTCAGTTCCTTTTTTACGTTCCACCATTTTATGCTAGACCCACCTCGAGCTTGTTCTAGGAATAAATACCAATATTGTTCCTTATCATGCCCCATCATAGAGAAATGTGCACATACCTGAGGACTATACCATTCTTCTTGGGTCCCTTGGTGATGACGTTCTTCTTGCAATGTAGACTGTAGGAGTTCTATGTTCCATTTAATTTCAAAATATAATGTGCCGATCTCGTCGATGTAGAATCACCATGTGTAGTGTATTACCCATTATAGTAAGTACAATGGGCCATAATATGATATGACAAAATTCCATTTCACTTGCAAGCAAGCAATAACCCAATTCTTGATATCAACTTGCTTCGGAGATAACAAGTTTACAGGAGAAATACCTACTCGATACCAATTTGATCTCGTAATCGATCAATTTTTCTTGACCAAAAAATCCCTATAGGAAATTATCTTGATTACGATTATACCCCAAAATAAATTAACTTTTAAATAAATGCAATGCAACAAAAATAATCGACACTACACAAGAGTTGAGAACGGAGTTCAAAAAAATTCTTACATCTCCAAGTTCACTAAACATTGAACCGATTCATGGTAACATTTAGATTATAAGTACATATAAAAGTAGTATTCTATAATTAATGCTCAACCGAAACTTGGTGCTAATCAATCTAATAAAATCTAGAATGGTCTTAGAATATCGATGCTTTGACCTAGCTTCCGGGTTTGACTCCTCCTAATGACTTTCACTTTGTTCTATGGCCTCCAACCTCTATATATAGATAATTTGATTATTTCATGGTGTCAAAAATTCCATCGTCTTGATGAATTCCACTTTGTTACAGGACATCCAACCTTTACTCGAAGCCAATTTGGAATACATGATGTCGCCAATTAGCTCAATAATAATTATGAATCACCTCCGCATCCTCTAATAAATGAGATTTTGATACACCCAACATATGAAGAATCAAAGCTCCATTATGAATCTATACTTGCATGATAGTCCGTAAATGTGAAGTGTACAAAGAATCATGGTCACAAATGATCTCTGTGGAATCCCGTGCAACCCGGCAATCTAATCCAAATATACTTGTGTCATTGCTCTAGCTGTATAAGTGGTCTTCACCGGAGAAAAGTGAGCCACTTTTTTCAATTTATCAACTGTGACCATAATGGCATCGTGGTGCTATCTCGACATCGGTAGTCCCATAATGAAGTCCATGGAAATGGTGTCCCACTTCCATTCCGGTATAACATGAGGATAAATAAGGCCAATGGGATGTTGATGCTCAGCCTTAACTCTCTAGCACTCTAAACATCGTGACAAAAACTGGGCCATGTCTCTACGAAGTCCTCTTTAATGGTACAATTGTCTCAAGGTGGCATGCATCTTCTTCACCCTAGGATGGGCTGAATAGGGTGCACGATGTGCCTCTACCAAGATGTCCTACCTCAAGCCTCCATCTCTGGGAACATATATCTAGCCTCTGTTCCTGAGAAGACCATCTACCTCTAAGGAAAAACCATCAAACTTCCCCTCTAGGGGTTTCTGTGACTCGATCTCTGCTCATACTGTAATGTAGAAGCTGTCAAGAGGAAGTTGCTGAAGGATCCTACTCCACAAATTTGTGCTCATTGAGGTGGCCATAGCCACATGTCTCCATCTACTGAGAGCATCTGCTACCACATTATCTTTCCCCTTCACATGCTCTATCTCCATGTCATACTCACAAAACAACTCCATCCAACGCTACTAATGAGCGTTGAGATTGGGTTGCGTGAAGAGGTGATGAAGACTCAAGTGATCTATCATGAGTGTGAATTTTCATCCAAGAAGAAAGTGCCTCCATCAAACCAAAGCATGCACAACTTCGCAAGCTCAAGATCATGATTTAGATAATTAAGCTCATGATATTTGAGTTTGCGAGACTCAAAAGCCACTACTCTACCCTCCTGCATCAACACACCTCCAAGCCCGCTAAAGAAGCATCTGTGTAAACAAAGAACTCACCTGTGGATCCGACACTACAAGAATAGGTGTTGTAGTGAGGCACTCCTTCAGTGTCCTGAAGGCCTACTCGCATCTGTCCGACTAAACAAACTTCTTCCCTTTCCTCTGAAGGGAAGTGATAGGGTGTGCAATTTGAGAGAAGTCCTGAACAAATCTCCGATAGTAACCTACTAATCCCATGAAGCTGCACACCTCGGTCACTATAGTGGGTCTTTGGAAAATCCATAATGGCTCTAATCTTGGAAGGATCGACTACGATACCTTCCCCAGAAATGATATGACCCAAATACATGTACCTCTATCTGAAAGAAAGCACACTTCTCCAAGTTCCCGTAAAGTTGTTGCTCCCGAAGACATTGAAGAACTTGGTGAAGGTTCCCCTCATGCTCCTCACATGTACATGAGTATATCAAGATGTCATCTAGGAAGATGAGCATGAAGTGATCTAAGAAATTCCTGAATACCCCATTCATTAGAATCATGAACATTCGGGGCATTAGTCAAACCAAAGGGCACCAATATGAAATCATAGTGTCCATATCTCATGCAAAAGGCGAGTCTTATGAATGTCCACCTCGAAATCCTCGGTGATGGTACCTTGACTTAAGATCAATCTTAGAGAAAACTGTGGCTCCCTTCATATGATCAAACAAGTCATCAATATACGGAAGGGGATAACGATTCTTGATCGTTACCTTATGCAGTTGGTGGTAATAAATACACAACCACAAGGATCCATCCTTCTTCTTCACAAATATCATTGGTGCACCCCAAGGGATACACTAGGATGGCTAAGGCCTTTCTCCAAAATTCCCTCAAGCTGCAACTTGAGCTCACAAAGCTCTGGGGTGGTCATTTGATAAGGTTTCCGTGAGATAGGATTTGCTCCAAGAACTAGATCTATATGAAAATCAATCTCATGTGGGGGTGGTAACCTCGGTAGCTCCCTTGGAAAGACATCAACATACTCTCTCAAGATGGGATGATCATCTAGCGATGGTCCACTAGACCCATCCTCTAATCTTTCATTGAATGTAACAACATACATCTGACAACCTCGTCACACACACCGCTTAAGCTACATAGCAGAGATGGTGCGAATAGAAATGGGTCTCCTGACCCCTGAAATCACCGACTCAACTCCCAAATCATCTACACAAGATATAGTCTTGTGATAACAATCCATTCGGCCATGTGTGTAAATAACACATCCATGCCTAAAATGACTCCATACCAGCCCAAAGGAAGGATATGAAGATATGAGGTAGTGGTGAAATGTCCCAAATACAATACACACTCCTTAACTAAGGAGTTTACAGAGATCTTGGCTCTTGAATCCATCTCAAAATCCCAACTAAGACCCCGCCTAATCGCCACCACTGCATCACTCTAATAAAGATGGTGCAATGAAATAATCAGAAGAACTAGAATCAAACAAATACAGAGGTAGGAATACCACCAATGCTACCTGTGGTCTCAATGACTGTGCTCTGATGCTCTACTTAACGGTTCTCAACCACTGCATAAATCTTGTGGCTACGTCCCATGTCATCAATTGTAGGCTTGGAGATCTGTGTCTTACCTGTGTTGTTAGGTTTTTGTGGGCATTCTCTCCAAAAGTTTCTGGTAACTCCATAAACAAAACACCCTCCTGATCCTCCCTAATGAGTAGCACCTCTAGTAGGTTCCCTAGAAGTTTGTGGCATGGATCCCAATGATCCGGCTGTAGTTTGCTGAGGTCTCTGCTAGCGAGCTCCTACTGATTGAGCTCTAGGTTCACCCTGCGTCTTGATGGGACCCCTAAGAGGAGGCACCATACTCTAACCTCTCTGTGCATCATCTCTATATGGGGGCCTATGAGGTGGGTGGGACTGCTTTTACTACTGTTGTGGCCTAAAGGATGACCGTGAACCGAACCCCTGCCACCATGAGGAGGAGGTATTAACCCCATCAATCTACTATCCTGCATCTATTATATGCAGCTCGGACTCGATCTCTAGCCTTCTAGGTCTTCCCCCGAGTCTCCTCTACTATGTAGGCCTTCTCAATGGCCTCAGCTAATGTCTGTGGGTAGTGGATCCACACTGTACCTCTAATATCTAAATTCAAGCCCCAGATGAACCTGTGAATCCGCACCTACTCATCCTGCATGTACTCTACATACTAAAGTAGATCCAGAAACCTACTCTCATACTCTGCTACTGAAAGGGATGCCTATTGGAGGTCATGGAACTTGTCGATCCTCTTGAATGAACCTCCGTGATAAATACTTGCTCCTAAATCTCTCCTCAAATAGCTCCCAGGTCATTGTCTTAGAATCTAAATGGAGCTTCTGCTCCTCTGTCCTCCACCATACTCTTGCTCCATCCCTTAGTAGATGGATCGCAACATGAGCTTTCCTATTGCTAGAATAAGGACAAAGCTTGATGTAACCACTCAAGCTCACTAGTCGAGCCTCTTCCGAAATCCACCCGTGTCACTTGAGTAACGTGAGTTTGAAGCTTCAGGATCTCCTTGATATGATATGTAGCCGTGGTCTGACAACCTCTAGGTCTCTCTGTGTGCTCCTCCCTAAGCCTAGGGCTCGAGACCTCTCTACGATATGAAACTCAATCACCCCGTCCCTAGGTGGTGAATCTGCACTCTGGCTAACTCTGCGCATGGGAGTTCTCTCCTCTATGCTCCTTGCTAGGTCAAGGAGATACCTAACCCTCAATGGAAAGGGTTCTATCATGTCTAGCTATATGTGCTCCTCCTAATCCTTCATGTGGAGTGGTATTGACATCCTGAAGAGTCTGCAAGATCTGGGGTAGGATAGCTACTACACCCTGATCCGGTGGTGGTGGTGGTGGTAAGTCTGAGTCTATGTGAAAATTCCCCCACCTCGTCTACACCTCCTGCATATACCAAAGTGAGAGTTAGTTCATCATTCTAGGTTTTACTCAATTTCCATGTTTACTAAAAATACACAATTTCTAAACTAAGTTATTTTGTTTTAGATTTGATAATGTGCTAGGTTTAAATTTCATGTCCCAAGTTTTCTAGTGTGCCCAAGGGTGCAAGCTTGTGAACCACTGCTCTGATATCAAGTGTGATTCCTATTAAAACAACCCACTTGAGACCCCGAAACAACTTAGGATTAGTTAGGAAAATTATGGAATAGTTTTTTTTGATTAGGAGTGTCTGAACAGTTAAGACAACAATTGACATTAACAGGTACCAAAACAAGTTTAAAATTACTAGAACATACTTTTCATTTATTAACAATTTCCAGAGGTCACAAGGTCCAAATTTTAGGGCTAAGGGTTTTAGTTAGGTTCAGGGGGTAAATTAACACCATACCCACTCTCTAATAGGCTCAAAGTTTCAACTTGATTTTTCTCACACTTAATGCATTCAAAATTTCCCTAAATCATTTCCATTGGATAGGAAATTTTCTCACCTTTCCAATGATATAAATAAGTCCTCCTAACTCCTTGTAAAACTCTAGATATGGACCGACGGACTTAAGGGGTCAAATTTTTCCCCAAGGGGACACATGTCAAGTGGGGAAGGAATCCCATTTTGTCTAGTCGGCGGGTCGCGGGGCGGTGTTGGAAAATTTTCCCTATGCGGGTGTAAAGTCAAAATTTCTCCCACACCTCCGTTGGTCCTTTAGGAACATGTGGCAGCCTTTGAGTCATCACCGGGAGAAAAGAGGGATGAGTAGGGTGGCGAGATGAGGGTGTGGGAACACTCACCAAGAGGAGAGTTCCAAGAAGCACTCGCACGCCCGCGGGTCCACTAGGGACACGTGGCATCAAAACCCACGAAAAGGGAGAAGAGAGATGGACGAGCGCGGTGGAAGGGTCAGTTGGTGAAATTTTCCAAAGGGAGGAGAGGGGGTAAATGGTGTGCATGGGTCAACACCGTGCACTCAGGCCTGCGGAAGAGTCACACCGGTGCGAGGACATGGGTGCGGGGTCATGGAGAAAAACCCAAAATTTTCCCAAAAAAAATTTCAAAAAAATAGAAAGGTCGCATGAGGGTTGCCCCCCACCAGTTGTCACCCCATCTTTGCCACGTGGTACTGTGATGGTCAGTTGTGGGCAGTGGGGAAATTTCAAAATTTTTCCCCAAAATTTTTCAAAATTTTCTAAGGATTTTAATGGGAATTTTTTGGGCCACGGGCCCACTAGGGAAATTTTTCCCAAATTTTCCCACCAAGGTAGGAAAACTTCAAAGTGCCATAACTTTTACTAGAAAGGTCAAGTTTGGGCAAACAAGGACTTTCTGGAAAGATCTCAATGCCCTCTTTGCACAAGAATCATAAATTTTACATTTTGATAAAGTTTAAGGGGTCAATTTTACAAAAATGATTTGTAGGCTTTTAAACAACCAACTGGTAAATTTTAACTTATAAAATTTATTCAATTTGGTCTCCTCCTTCACTCAACATGCCAAACAGACATGGAGAATTGATCTAGGAAGGATTTAGAGTGTTTTAGGGAGGTAATTTCACTTGTTTGATTTCCAATTTACATTTTTCCAACAAATGACAAAAAACGACTGTGAAAGGGATTGGGCTCGATTTTGCAATGTTTAAATTGTTTTCTTAAGTGTTCTTTGTCAATTTGAGTTCATTGATGTCATAACATGCTAAATTTTAACATTTCCAAGTTGATTATTATGTGCAGGTCCGAACTGTACATTTTAATTAAATTTATTTTCCAGTTTTAAAAATTTACAAAGAGATCAAATTAAAAGAGGTCCATCTAACTTTTCATCATGCAAGTATGGCATTTCATTTCCAATCTAATCTAATACATTCAGTTGTTTTAAACAAACCATTCTAAATCAAAATGCAAATACTGAATTCCATTTTACACATTTCCAAAGATACAAAATACAACATTATTTCCACGTACATTTCTTCTTTTCAAACTAGAGATCTAACTATCTCTTTTTCCATACAATGAAACATTGAATTCAATCCAACAATGCATATGAGAGAAGATATTGCAATTCTTTATTGACTTCAATTATAAAACTTTACATCTTTCCATGTTTGAATGCAATAACACATTTCTATTTCTTTCCAATAAACAAAACAAAATATAATTATCCTTCACATTCGAATGTACAACTTTCACAATCAATTACAACATCTTTTCTTCACAAATATATATTACAATTTCATCCACTTCAAGTGGGAAAGGTTACAAATGAATTTATTTCACAAAGGACTATCAAAACTGCATTTTCCTTTGCTCCAGAACAACAACATGCAAGTTTTCTTTTTCTCCAAGTTGATCACAACAAAAGTGGGGGAAAGGCAACGCTCTCCACCCAACCAAGACATCCAATGAAAGGAGAAGCCATCCTTCATCATTGGCCCTTGAGCCCCAACCATAATACAATAAGAGGTGTGATTCAACCCATGGAAAAACTAGCTTCCACAAACACACAACATTCTTTCAACATGCATAATTCAATATAAAACATAGTCCAAACAAAACAACAGATTTACAACTACATTTGCAAACATTCAAACAAAACTCAGGCTTGATCATGCAAGTCAAATGATCAAGGTCTATGGGGGAAACTACTTATTCCTCCCAATGGGAATTGGGCATCCACCAGAACAAACCACTAATAAATTTCACCAAACATATCCTTATGCCCCCACAAATTTCCTTATGCCCCCCACAAATTAAGAAATGCAAGCTATTTATTTTCCATGGTGGATCCCAAACCCAAACTCCCTCCACAAAATTTTATGCCAATGGCATTCCCTTATGCCCCCCACATGGATTCCCCATAGCCTTCTCCTACACCATCCCTATGGTAGTCTACCCATACACCAACAAAAACATAACAACATTCACCATTCACACAACACAACAAGAAAATAACAACATAAAAGAAGAGTTAAACTCCTACCTTTCCATGGTAGCTTTTGTTTCCAACAACTAGATTTCAATGTCCAAAACATAGTCCCAAAACAACAATGCCAAGCATGTAAAATTTCTCCAAACTCCTTCCAAAAGCAAGAGCTCCCAACACAAGAAAATGTGCCCCCAAAGAAGTTTGTAAAAATGATCATACAACCAAAAACAAGCAAAGAGTTTGAATTTTATAGAAGAGGGAAGAGAAGAGGATGATGTGGATCCATGTAGGATGCCACATCACACATCCTGAACTCCAAACACAAAAGACAAAATTTCATTCTCCAAAGCACAATAAAGAGGTGGGTGAAAATATGACAAATTACTTGCACACTCCAAAAAGCCCACACCCCAAAGGACTGCAAATTAAATAAAATGTAAGAGAGTGCAATCAAAACATGCAACATGATTAATAAAATGCATTATAAAAGTCTAAAATCACCTCTCCAACCATAAGTATGGTTGGTAAATTAAATTGAGAGGTATGGGACAAGTTTTACTTGTCCCACAAGCCTCCTAAAAATAGCCCCAAGGACAAATTCGAATTTCCATGGAGGTGGAGTATTTCATACTCCAAAATTTGACTTACACACTCTTACACAACTTACACCTCCCTTACAAATTTAATACAAAAGGCTAACAAATTCCATTATTACTTTCCCACATCCTAATTAGATTTATTTAAATTTTAACCATATGATTTCTCACATTAATCTACCATAATTTAATTAATTAAAAGAAAGGAACACATTACTAATAAAATACATACAACAATAATAAAAATTAACCACATTAATAATTACACAAAACCCATGGTCACATATAAAGGTGATCCCCCATGGGAATCCCAAACAAAAACAAACACAACATAATAAAACAAGTTGCCATGGTGACCATGTTGAATTCACCTAGAATTCTATTATGGTTGGTCTCAATACCCGATGTTTGTTGTGATATTTACCTGTAAAACAAAAATACCTCCTACTGACCTCATGGCCATATCGAACATCTAAAATGAATATAAATATAATCAAAAATCATTAATATGTGAATCAAAACAACATTAAGGAAATTTAACATTATCACATACAATTTATATCAACAACTATATCGTCATCATATAATATCCATTTTCTAGACCTACTCATAATATCCAAAATCACATGTCCGAACAACATCCATGTCAAATAATATATCATCATCTACATATGAGTGTTTCTAATAATCATCGTGCATCATAACCAAATCAAGATCAACAATAATACATGATCAAATGTCTAACATCATATTAAATCAAAGCATAGTAATGTCCATAACATAAACAATAGTATCAAAATAAGCATCCAAAGGGGTCAAAGGGAAGTGGGCATTGCGGTCACCTTCACCGATATGGTCTCTGTCCATCCTCTCGAGCTCATAACTATTGAGTTATCTTGAATCATCTATTAGGTTGTTGGTGGGTTAATCCCACATTTGCTATGGAAGGGAGTTGTTAATAGATTACAATATCTCTAGCCCCTGATTTATTCATGTCTTCAACCACATCTCTATGCCATTTTTTTCATCGGTTGATGGCTTGCCTAAGTTATTTCCATTAGCTCATCGCTAACTTGCTAATGACTCACCTTGAGCTCGTCATTGAGCTAAGTCCTAAGCTTAACTCGATCAACTCGTTTGTGTAGCTCGGTTTGTTACTTCACCGAGAATCGCAACTCGGTCTTGGCCAAGCTCGGTCCATCGTGTCGAGGAGCTATCTAGATTACTACAACGACTTCTTCGGAGATTTTACCTTCTAAGCAAGAGTAGAACCCATCATTGTAAACTTTTTTTTATCACCCGTCAAAGACTGAAGGTTCAAAAACATTCTCTTTTTATATACATCACATCGATGTCGTGATGACACATTTTTTTCCCACAACATGCCCATCCTTTACGTCATTGTGCCCTGCTTCTATCCTGTAAACACCTTGTTCATGTGTAAACTACATTTGGAGCGTATGATATCCATTTGGTGCATTCTAATAGAATTCAAAAGCTCTCAAATCCTTTCTACCGTATCTGCATTATAATGCTTTGTTACTGATCTCTGTTTTCCAAGAAGATCCTTTGAGAGATTTATGGAAAATTTTCCTACTAATTTCATCTCTAAATAAATATAGGTACAATGAATATGAGAATGGGAAAATGTCCATTCTCATATAGAAAATGTAGAAGAAGAATATAGGTAATGAATATGAGAATGGGCAGATGCCCATTCTCACATAGTTAATATAGAGGGAAAATAGAGTTAACGAATATTAGAATGTGCATATGCCCTTTCTCCTAACTCTATATTAATTTTATGAAAATAATCATCTTCCCATTCTTTATATTACCTATATAAATAACACAAGCCTAGCGCCCCCTAGGTCACAAAAGGATAGAGACCACTAAGTTACATAAGGCTAGTGACCACTAAGTAACACAATGCTAGTGGCCGTTAAGGGATAAAAGGATACCTTACGCTAATTTATATAAGGCTAGCGGTTACAAATGACCATTATGGTATAGACAATATTCTTAAAATAGACATACGCCCATTCTCATTCTCATATGAATTTTATCTTGTATTACCTTCCATACAACTCCTATTATATTACCTTTTAATTAATTCCTTGCAAGATTAAACTTCTAAAGTTGTCAATAAATATAATATATTCAAGTAGAAAATTCCATATTATGAGCCATTAGTTTAAGGGACTTTAATATCTCTTACTACTATATTGAAGGATAAATAACAAATTTCATATCTAAGGCTAAGTTCAAGGGAATTTCATATCTATTACTCCTATATTGAAGTCATGCATGATTAAAACTTATACACTGTTATCTAAACTCTAAGATTGAAAAACTCAACCATGTGCAAATTGTTAATCAAAAAAATTCCTAGTGGATGCCAATCTCGGGTGTTTTTATGTGTCATCAAAGGGACAAAAGGCATGTACAACTAAGTTACAGGAGGCTACGATTCATGAGATGCCCATTACCAGTAACTTACTATCTCTCGTTGTCTTTTAGATATATGTGTTTAAGATATATATGCTAGCTATACCTACGGGTAGATTTTACTAACCTTATCAATTCTAAGAAAAATATCTAACAATAAAATCTATCAAATTTTGTAACACGAAAAATGAATCTTCTTACCACTACCCCATACAGTGAAATTCCATTTATTAATGGTGCTAATGATTGGGAAATAAGGGATGAAGAATGGTTTGTTTAAGTTCACAATCTTGACAATTATTACAATGATATGTGGTTGTTTCATTCTTTGTTAGAAAAACATACACCAATTGGTATTCTTTTGAGCATAAAGTGTATATCAGATACTATTGTATTTGTTCAAGTGGAACAAATAGACAATGAAACAAGAACATGCTCATTACTTCAAATGGAGTTACAAATTTCTCTATATATAAAAATGACATGGAATAGTCATCAGTAAAAAATCATGTAAATATTCTTTCTATAGTTATGGTTAGAAAATAGAGCCATATATTGAAGGGGACAAGAATGGTGTAGAAAGTAGTCAAAATATTTATGCTGGAATTGTAAGTGCATACAAAAAATTTATCAAGTATGCATTTACTTCATTTGTTGCACATTGCTTGAATATGGATAAGGAATTGGGCACTAAAAAATTACATTCCAAAATGTTTACAATGTTGAGAAGAAAAAAATTGTTTAAGATGGAAAAAGATACTTCAATATCCCACTTTCAAGAGCTCAAGGGATCTGTAAAAGAAAAATCTTTGTTAAAGCTAACACAAACTGAATTTAAGAAAAGTGAATCTACAATATCTGAGGAGATTCAACTATTTTTATTTCATGAAAAATATTTCAAAATTTATATTAGTCATTTCCACGAAGCTTCTCCAAATTACAAATCCCGATCACTTTTTTCAACAAGTGTTAGTTTCCTTATCAACTCTATTTTATACAACCTTGCACCTCTTTAGAGGGATGAAATATTGCTTCCCTTAAAAAAACCACTGGTGATATTTTTAACATCAAGTTTGATCATGAAATACAAGATAATGAAACTCAATTTTACATTATTAATAGCAACATACTATTACATCTCAAAAAAATATCCTTACAAATCTAGAATTTGTATTTGTTCATGATAGAATGAAACAAATGTCCTCTAGCATTCTATCTTCCCAAACAACATCCGAACAAATAATAAACATTTTAAAATAACAAAACATGGAGAAAAAAACATGGTTTCAAACACTATTTATTGACCAATTGTACAAATCTAGGTCAAGGTGGATCCTTGAAAAGAGACCACAATGTGTTGGTTCCAAGGCCATGAAAAGACAAAAAGCTAGAAGGTATTTAGATTTTATACTCTATATTTAGTTAGTTTCTATGTGAAATAAAATTAAATTTAAATTTTCTTGTATAACATGGTAAACTAATAAAACTTATTTTCATGTTCGAGATACATACATTTGGGAGGATATTTTTAAATTTATTTTTAAGAAGAAAATGATGGATAGTTTAAATGATAAGCTTCCATTTCTTCTTCTTCCAGATGAAATTTACGATAAGTGGGTGTTAGTATTTGATTTATACACCAGTGGTGGGTTTGATTGTTGCCTAAAAAAAGCTACAGATCCTGATTTCAAGCCTAACTCATTAGACTTGATTCTTGCACCGACTTTTCACGGTGTATACAAGGTATGACACATGAAGAATTAGATGTCCTTACTGATAAATGTATAAGTGGAGAAGTCTGGTTCAAAATAGAATCTAGTGTAAATGTAATATCTATAGATGACTATTACAAAAGAATAAAGGAGAATAGATCCACAAGAGAAATGTTATATCTTATATGTAGACAAGAGTTCCAGAACAAGTTTCTCTTATGGGATGCAATGCATCTAATGTGGTTGAGAAATTTGACATGCATGAGACTCATTTTCTCAACTCTATCAAGAGCTTAGAGATGAAAAGATAAAAAGGAAAAGGAAAGCTACTCCATCAAGGAAAGGGAGTCAAGAAAATCCATCAAATTATTCAAAGAATGTTATTGATCTACTTGAACTATATGTATCTTTGGTTAATACAAATTCTCAACCAAGAGAGAAAGATACATATGAGTTTACATGTCAATGTTCTTATCCTTTTTTTTTGGGCAGAACACTAAAAGGATTGGAATACAATATTTCTCCACTTAGTATAGAAGTTATAATTACTGATTTTTGTAATGTTGTGAGTACTATCTCACAAAAAGATATTATAGATCTTCTAACAATCATTGGGTCAAGTACAATGAATTGTGTCTGCATCTTTATACTAATAGAAGTATAAAAATACTTATTTCATACTATTGTAAGCACATACATGAAGAAAGAAAGAAAAATGTAACAATTTTAGAAGGATGATACAAAATTCTAATGCAACTGGTGGGCTTCATGGGATGTCAGTATTGTTTATCATTCATGGTGTTCATGATTCAATTTATATAGATGACGAAAATGTGGTAGTGGAACTAAATTGGAAACATGTGGATCCCTTATATTTTATAAAAACAAATGAAATTGGAGTTGTCTTACCTAAACATCCATTAAAATATAAGAGATATGTGCATTTTAGGAGCACATGATCGAGAGATGCAATGCTAATATCCCCTATTTTAATTTTATATGGTGGGGAAAATGCAATGAAGGAAACACATAATATAAAGAGGACCTCACTTATCTATGTGGTGGATAATCCTAAGCAGGAGATCATGCTTCAACAATATTATAAATATCTAACTACGCCTCTAGGTGAATATCCTCTATGATTCATGTGTTCTTTATACATTAGCTTATTTTATGCGTTCTTCACAATTTTTTACGTTGTGTATAGTTATACTATTAAGATGTATTTCCTTCATATAGTTTTTTCTTGACAATTGTTTTTTCAAAATGATATAAATGGGAAGATGTCCATTCTTAGGTTGTCAAAAGATAGACAAAGAATATATATCCCTCACATGTGTTGTAGACACAAAATGACGCACTTGGGTACATCTCTAGGTCCTAAGCACATACTTGCATTTATATGATTCATAAGTGAGAAAACTAGTAATTAACATCTATCTTTGGCCATTTTTTCTTTCTATATTTTTTTATTTATGGTCTTTCACACCCTATAACCCAATCAACACTTTATTGATTTATCTTTCTTGACTTTAGAAACCAACGCCCATGCACCCTTGTCCTTACGGGGTGCCCCAACCTCTTTGTATCTTACTCACCCCTTTTGGGCATCTTTTTTTTTCTTATGGGTCAACCCTTTAGTTGTAATTTATGAAATTAAAACAAGGGAATCATATAAATACAAAGCTATGTGACCAAAATAAGAGACTAATCTCTAAGCATCTATTATCACCACCTAAGGTTATATCTAAAGGCATCTAAGAGAATCAAAGGCATCCATCTAGCAATCATACAAGGGACAAGGGACTCCATTTTCTTCATACACACATAGGAGGGGAAGTTTTTTTTATTCCATCCACAAATCTATCTACATTCCGACATCTAGCTATTGCCTGCTATCACGTGCACTTGCACAAGGGCCTCCTAGGGCACGATTCTATCACACATGTCACTAAAAATACATGGATTCTAAGATGTAATGCCATGATAGGTTGTAAGTTCACTCTGTCGGGTGACCCCGGGTCATTCGACTCCTATTTACATCTTTTTTTTAGGATTTGATGTATTTTGGGGTTTTTAGGATATTGTTTGTTTTGTAGGTTATAAGCGAATACAACGATCATCCAATGACATACATGGGAACAATAAAAAGGTTGGTGACCAGCTTGCGACACACAAAAAAATCATTTACGAACTTCTACGCGATTCAAATGCCTATCATTGGTCTCTAGCGCATAAGCGCCCCAGTTCTATTCCAGGTGCCTCAGTCCCAACTCATCCGGTAGTTCCATGATTTTATGAGTTTGATTGCGAAAATTTTCCCCTCCTTTTCATCAGTCTTCTAACTTAGAATACTTTGGGATCAATTGTGAAATCAACTAAGTCTTTTATCCTCTCTCTTGCACCTACGGTTTAATTTTTATCTAGCTTATTTCTTGTGTCAGATATGTGATTTAGCATTTATTTACCATATGTGACTCTGTAATATTAGGATTTAACAAATTTACATATTTATTAAATCATTTGGTGAACCCATTGTATGACTACAACCTTATTTCTAGATTTTTCTTCGATGCACGTCACTGTAGTGGTCCTTTGGGTGTTTTAAGTATATAGAGATCCCTCCATCTAATCGAATGGTTTCTAAATCAATGGATGAATTTGATAATCCCTTTTCCAACTCTCAAAATGTTCCTCTCGAAAACATTGAAACTTTTGATAGTGAACAATCCTATGATGAGGACACTAACGTTGATCAAGAACAACTCGAAAAGCTTATAACATTTTGTTAATATTTGTAGGAAAATCCTATGCATATTCCACATATTCTTCATGCCTTGATGGATGCTAAAAAATCTCGAGTGCTGCTTCCACACCCTTTATCGATTATTTTTGGTTACCATGGCCTTCACTTAACCCCTTCACGTTCCTAATTCATCCCCACTACTACCGCTCCAATCATTAAACCTAATTCTTTCTACCGCAAAACCATGATATTCTTCCAACACCCTTGATTTAAATTCTATATATTGTTAGGATAAATTTTATTATCCTAAATATTAATTATGCATAGTTAGATTATTTAATTAATTTTATTAATTAAATAATGAATGGTTATATTGTTATATGGTTAATCAACCATATTTGTCTGTATGCACATTGTTATATTGTTTTAAACAATATATTTGTTTTTATGTAAATGTTGCTTCCCGGGTGATTTGGAAGCTTGTTTATTCTGGTTTTTGGTTGCACCTGTGCAACTCATTTTCCCGGATGTATTTGGCTGTGCAATATCTATAAATATTGCAGCCCATCCTCTGTACTTTTTTACTTGATTGAGATTAATAAAATAACACAGGCTTCCGTCCCTGTTTCTCAATCTACATTTGGTACCAGAGTGAAATTTTGGCCCTGTGAAGGTGTGGAAGAGAGAGCGAAAGTGATAGAGAAGATTGGAGAAGAGTATGCAGTAATAGAGAGCCTGTGCAGCCTCCTGTAACCTCCCAGCCTCATCTCTACCTTTCCACATCCCCCAGTTCATTCCAGGTGTTTGGAACGCAATTTTTTCAGACCTTTGGCGCACTCAAAGACTGTGCAAAATTGCTCAGTATTGATAATAATAATAAAAAAATTCCCAATAAGGGTTTTGTTTTACTGTATTTGGAATTTGCTTGGCTTGTTTTGGAGGTCTGTATATGTACCTGCAGTGATCAAGAATCAAACAGAACAAAGAATAAAAAAAGAAGAAGGAGGCGCCCACGCTGGACCTGCACAAAATATACAAAGTAAAAGAAGCGTGGGATAACCTGAGCACAATATATGAGGCCAAGAACAAGAATGTCATACTAAATTTGTAGAGTCGATTACATACATTGAAATTCAAACAGAATGAGAAAATTGAAGCCTTCCTAAGAAGAGTTGCAGAGTTGAGGGCTTCACTTCTAGCCCTAGGAGAAGAGGTCAAAGATGAGTCTCTCATTCCCATTGTTCTGAGAGCTCTCCCTTCTTCTTACCGAATTTTTGTCACAACTCTAAACTTGTCAGATACGACAATTAGTTTTGACAAGTTAGTAAACCTACTGCAACAAGAGGAAGCAATGTACAACAAGGATGATGAAGAGGAGCAAGCACTGTCTTCACATCAAAAATGGAAAGGAAAAGGTAAAGGAAAACCTAAATCCTATCAAAAGTCCCCACATCAAAATCAGTATCATGGGGACAATCAACAGAAGAAGCGATGTCCATTTGCAAAAGAGGACATGACTTACAAGAATGTTGGTTTAACACATATAAGAAAGGTTCATCAAGCAACTCGGACCACAACAACAACAATCTTACAAGGGACATTCAAACAACTATCACGGGAAGAAAAAGGGGAACTGGAAAAGAAGACCCCACCAAAGAAGGTAATATTTACGAGCAACAAGAACGATTAAACAATGAAGACTTCTTGTTCACCGCTCGATCAAGTGAACCATCCACGTCATCTAGTGACGTCCGGTATGTTGATTTGGGAGCCACTCGACACATGACTGACCAGACCACAGTGGTTTATTTCAATGAGGACACGCCATCGAAAAATCATGTTTCGTTGGGAGATGATTCTTCATATACAGTTCAGGGGATTGGAAACATTTCTCTACCCCTTGGTTCACGCAAATGCAAACTATCAGATGTTCTATATGTCCCTGGGTTGACAAAGAATCTTCTTTTGGTCAGTCAACTCCTAGATCACAACCTGAAAATTGACTTTGATAGTCAATCGGCAAGAAAATGTGTTTGATTCGAGATAAATCCAGAGGCTCGAAAATAATTGCAAAAGCCTCAAATGTGGGACGTATGTTTCAACTTGATTTCATTCACAAAAATGATCAAGCACTTGTGGCTAAAAACTCCACCTCAGCTCAGTTGTGGCATCGGAGATTTGGTCATGTAAGTTTCAAATATCTCGAAACACTTCGCCGGTGTAATATGGTACATGGGCTACCATCTCTTCAGAAGGATACAGACAAGTGTCCTCACTGCTTAGCAGGAAAACAACACAGAGTTTCATTCCAAAAGAGTACTTTTCGAGCTCATGGTAAACTTGACCTGGTTCATACCGATCTTTGCGGTCAATGCAGCCAAGTCATTCAGGGTTCCAGTACTTCATGCTCTGTGTTGATGACTATTCACGAAAAATGTGGATTTTTTGTCTTCACAAGAAAAGTGAAGCCTTTGAAACATTCAAAAAGTTCAAAGTGGCAGTTGAGAAAGAAACTGGTCATCACATCAGAACTCTCCGCTCAGATCGAGGGGGGGAATTCACCAGTGATGAGTTCAGAGACTACCTACAAACTCACGGGATTCGTCGACAAATGCCTCCTCCACACACACCGCAGCAAAATGGTGTTGTTGAGAGAAGAAATCATACTATCATGGAAATGGTGCGATGCATGATCGATGATTCTGGACTTGCAAAGACATTTGGGTAGAAAAGAAAAATAGTGTATTTGTTAAACAGAGTGCCCACAACTGCTCTTGATGGAATTACACCACAAGAAGCATGGTAAAAAAGGAAACCATCCATTGCACACCTCAGAGTATTCGGGTGCAAAGCAAGCATGCACATACCCAAACAAAACAGAAAGAAATTGGACATGAAGTCACAAAATCTCATCTTCATTGGATATAGTGAAGAGACTCTTGGGTATAGATTGATGGATCCTAAGACCAGAAAAGTCTACACAAGTAGAGATGTTGAGTTTTTGAGAAGAAGGAAGCAGAGACTCCTCCTCCGGACTCGCAAGATGTAGATTTTTCACCTATTGTAAAAACTGAAGCTAATGTTCCCTCAGAAGATGAAAGTGATGATGGGGATGATGGTGTTGATCAGATAGAACCACAACCCATGGGAACAGGTCAACGTATGCCTAAATGGTGTACAAGTACATTACGAGATGTAAGAATGGATGCTCCACCGGATACATCCACCCTGGACCACGGACTCGCAATAAAGCAAGAGAAAAGTTAACTTTGCTTTGATGAGTAGAGTTATTGAATTAGATGAGCCCTCTATAGTCCAGGAAGCCCTACAGTCAAAAGCTTGGAAAGATGCCATGGATTATGAATATCAATCAGTGATGAAGAATAACACTTGGCAGCTTGTTGATCTTCCACCGAGGAAGAAACCCATTGGATGTAGATGGATATTCAAAACTAAGTACAAAGCAAGATGGGAAAGTGGACAAGTGCAAAGCAAAACTTGTAGAAAGGGGTACGCACAAAAAGAAGGCATTGACTATGAGGAGACATTTTCTCCCACAGCTAAGATCAAACAATCGGGATGATCTTTGCTCTAGTACTACTCGATTTGGATGGAAAGTTCACCAAATGGACGTAAAAAGTGCCTTCTGAATGGAGATTTACAAGAAGAAGTCTACATGACTCAACTTTGAGGGATATGTTGTACTAGTCAAGAAGAAAAGGTATGCAGACTCAGGAAATCTCTGTATGGCCTCAAACAGGCACCCGGGCATGGTACATCAAGATTGATGAGCATCTCGTACAACATGGATTCATCAGAAATCCATACGATCCCAATCTCTACCTCAAAAAGCAAGGGGGGGAGATGGTGATTGTTGTAGTTTATGTCGATGATCTAGTCATCACTGGCAGTTCAGTGAAGATGATTGATGAAACAAAGAAAGATCTTAAGCGATCATTCGACATGACAGATCTCGGGCTTATGCACTACTGTCTTGGACTAGAAGTATGGCAGAAAGAGAATCACATCTTTGTTTCTCAGATGAAATATACCAAGACAACGCTCGAGAAGTTTAGGATGATGGATTGCACACCAATTGCTACACCTATGGAGAACAGATTATAGTTATCTCGTTCAGATCCATCTCCTGAGGTAAGTGCCACTCTCTGTCGGCAGCTGATTGGGTGTCTCATTTACCTGACCTACACTAGACCAGATATCAGCTTTGCAGTGAGCTATCTATCTAGGTTCATGCAGGAACCCAAATTTTGTCATTGGAAATCAGCAAAGCGCATTTTGAGATATCTCAAAGGATCAGTGGATCTTGGTCTAGAATAGAAGAAGAATGAAAACTTCTTGATTTGGATATTTGATTCAGATCATGCAGGTAACATTGATGATAGAAAATCCACTTCTGGATTTGTATTCTTTATGGGATCTGGACCAATATCATGGGGAAGTAAGAAACAACACTTTATTTCTCGCTCTTCCACAGAAGCCAAGTATCGTTCTGCAGGAGAAGTTGTTTGTGAAGCGATTTGGCTACGTCACATACTGGAAGGACTTGGAATACCACAGGACAAACCTACTACCATGTATGTTGACAATGAAGGTGTTCTCAAACTTGTTCGCAATCCAGTTTTTCACGAGAGAACAAAGCACATTGAGGTTCAAGTTCATTTCATACGCGAACATGTGTTGAAGCACAACATCCAACTTTAGTTTTGTCCAACGGCTGAACAACGAGCAAATATTTTCACAAAGTCACTTGCACGTGACAAGTTCGAGTTGTTCAGAGCATTTCTCTCCTCATCTCTTCAGACAATGCACAATTAAGGGGGGGAATGTTAGGATAAATTTTATTATCCTAATATTTAATTATGCATAGTTTAATTATTTAATTAATTTCATTAATTAAATAATAAATGGTTATATTGTTATATGGTTATTCAACCATATTTGTCTTTTATACACATTGTTATATTGTTTTAAACAATATATTTGTTTTTATGTAATGTTGCTTCCGGATGTTGATTTGGAAGCTTGTTTATTTAGGTTTTTGGTTGCACTGTGCAACTCATTTTGTTTGTATTTTGGTGTGCAATATCTATAAATATTGCAGCCCATCCTCTGTAATGGTTGATTGATTGAGATTAATAAAATTGATCAAAGCTTCCGTCCCTATTTTTCAATCATACATATTTAGGATCAACCAAAATGACTAAAGAAAATTGAATGCATTTGGCATCATTTTAAATCCCAACTCACTTTTCTGTAAGAATGACAAAAATTGACACACCCAAAAGGTGGCAAACCTGGATAACCACTTCCTCAAAAATTTTTCAAATCCTGAAATACAAAGTAATTACATTGGCTTTGATTTTGCAAACCTGAAAAATTTGAAATAAAATGATAGAAAAGAGTAATTTATCTGACCACCCTTGGCAAAGATAGAAATAAGTGTCTAGCCAATTGATAATCATGTGGAGACTACGTAAAGCCCTTATTCTTTCACTGAAGTCTCTAAAAACAATATGACTAAAAAAGCAAGATGGAGACCTACGATTGGCTCAAGCGATAAAATAATTTAATTAGAAGACTAAAAATGTGAAGCTAGCTAGAGAAAACTCAATTTACAATCAGATAGTGGTTCTAAAATATCCTATTACGGACATGAAAAAAGTCAAAAAAGATCTAATGAGTGCATCTAGTGGAAAATGATTGGCGAAAGCTTCGTAAAGACAAAAATTTGCATAAGTTTTAGATATGAAACAATTATAGATCTAAATGAAATATGTCTCATCGAAGCCAATGGCAGATCTAATAGTGGCAAATTCTCTTATAAACATGAAAAAATGGATAGTGAATCTATTGAGAAATATTGGTCAAACTTACAAAATTGATAGGATTATATCAAATGACTCCTGAAGCTAGATGACATTAAATGATTTATCAGGCATCATAAAAGTATATCTAGAGAAAAAGGTTTTTAAAAAATCATGAATGGATTTCATCCGAACTAATATCTAAAGAGATATTTCAAATAAAATGACAAATGGTAATAAATGGTGTAAAACTTAAAATAAGCCTAATGAATTTAAAAAAATCACCAAAACAAGATGCACTCTAATAAAATATCCAAGTATAGAAAATCTCAAACACAATCTAAAAATATTCAATATTCACCTAAATTTCAAAAACTATTTAGGTGGTTGGAAATTTAAACTCTATTAGCTTGAAGTTGTCGGTGAAGTTTTAAGTTTAACATATCTAAATATATTCAATCTTATTCGAATTTAGAGCCAAAAACACCAATATAAGTTCTACACACATATAATCATTAAAATGAAACATGTTAATAAAAACGAGAAGATATAATTTAACATTTATTTCGTAATATGGTGAAAATTTCATTTTAGGAAAATTTGAAAAGGTGATTTTTTGAGTGGGTCGGTGTCTGTTTGCCTAAAATTTATAGTATATATTTTTTTGGGGTCGGCTTCACCTACATTTGAAAACATCTCCTATAAAAACCTAGGTGATTCATTCGGGTAGTATACTATGGTACTACCACAAGTAGCTTACCAAATTACCAATACCGTGAACTCACATACTCTTAAGCACCAAAGATTGTTGTTAGCCTGTTAGTAGTTTAGAGTCGGGTGATAGATGATATTTTTTGACGCGCAATAGGGATATAGTTGACATGCGATAAGGAGGTATTGTAGATGTGTGATAAGGGGGTTAGTTGTTGACATGCGGATAGGGATATAGTTGACACGTGACAAAGAGGTATTACAGACATGTGACAAGGAGGTATTGATGCATGACACATGACAAGGGTTAGGCTATTGATGATGCACACAAGAGGGATAGAGTTGACATGACATGAAGAGATGCATGACACCTTGTTTGCGTGTGTGATGATGATACGTGATATATGATGCGATGTTGTTGACGATGCGACGGTGATAGTTAGTTATTGTTGATGTGACAAGGGGGTTAGTTGTTGATGTGTGATAGGGATTACGATAGTTTATGCACGAAATGAATTTTGACTCTGATGCACTACTTGGTTCTTTTGTTGACGCAGACTCTATTTAGAATAATGGAAGGTGCTAGTCCTCATAATGCGAAGACCCTAAAAGTAACTAAGAAATCTCAGAAGTCCCTGTTCAAGTATTTTGGAAACTCTGCTGATACAGATATTGAAACTACCAACAACCATATAGCTACCACCAAAAAGAATTAGAATATTGACTGTGTGGAAGGTAATATTGAGGTGGACATGCATTTTACACAGTATCAAACAAATGACACCTATGATAATATGCCAGATCTTGAAGATATAACTATTGAGATGCCATATCCTGAAGATATTCTTCTGTTGGGGTGTAACCAGGAGTGCATCAAGATATCACACATATAAATACTAGCAAAATGGAACACATAAATCAAATTCAAATTTTGGTTCATGAAAGAGGAAACCAGGTGATTGTGATATTGCTCAAAATTCTACTCAAAAAAGTAAAACATTGAAAATGAACAAGAATATGTGGACCATTGGCAGGACATACAAGTTTGATTGGGCAGCCAAATTTCCATTTATCGAACCTATACAATCATCTAATTTAGAAGAGATCCCATCTGAATGTACATGTACAATATGTATGTGGAAATTGGGAAAGCAACAAAAATGCAAATGAAGTTGGACACTATAGAAAAACATTGTGGAAAACAATATTTGACTGTAATGGGGAGGATGGCTAGAAAATCAAAAACACAAGGTGGAAAACTGAAAAAGAATGCATGCATGTTAAATATGTAATGGATTATGAAGTAGAGTAGAAAAAATGTAGACATCTCATGGAAAAGGGAGGAACGATCACATCACAAATTGGTAAGATGAATCAAACAAATCTACATGCAAAACTCATACAATTCTCTACTTTATTTCACATACTAAAGAAAGGAAGACAATTTTAGATTTCCTTGATTTCAAATTTTTGTATCAATATAATGGAATGCCAAATGTACCTCAGTCTCATTGGTCTAAAAGTAGTGGATGGGAAATGGAAAAATGCCTTTCGATGATAGAGAAGGAAGATTTGAAAGAGAATGTAAAAAAATCAAAGTTTATCTCTCTTTCAATTGATGAAGTGACAATAGTCGACAACACTGCATGGGTATGTATCCATGTCTATACTTTAGAAAATCATATAAGGACACCTCATCTATTGGGTGTTATGAAAATGGTTGAAAACTGTAATGCCGAAAACCTACATAAAATAGTTGTTTCTCATTTGAAAGATATTGTTGGAATGACTTGATTATGAAATTGCTATGAAGTTGGTATGCATGGAGAGAAGATGGTGCATCTGTCATGCAGGGTCACCGAACAGGGTGTGTGTTAGATTACAAACAATAGTGGCCCCATATATGCTACCAATTCATTGTATGGCTCACATAATGAATTTAGCGTATAAAATGGTAAGCAACTATGAAAATGTTGCTAAATTAGAAGACCTTATAAGAGAACTTCATGCCTATATGGAAAGCAGCCCAAAGTGATTTCTTGAGTTCTAGAAATTTGCAATTGGAATTATAGATGGCAAAAAACTTTTGAAAGATGTTGAGACTAGATGGATCTCTTTGTATGAACCTGCATGCAGAGTTCGTGAGGAGTATCCTTCGTTGGTTGGTTTCATGCACAAATATCATCATGAAGTTGATAGGGTGAGGGACTTGTTGTTCCGTTTAACTGATTTGGAGACATTGCTTACATTGGTTGGTATTCTTCCAATGTTGTAGGAGATCAATACACTGATGAAGCATGCACAGGGGAGATTAATCTATATTGTGGATTTTATACGGATGAGAAAAATGGTATGTCAAAGTCTTGATATCTTGTATTGTTCCCAAGATAGTTTTGATACACTTTTTTGAGAATTGGAAAGCTTTATTAGATCTTAAAAATCCTAGTAACTATTTGAGATTTAATATCCATGATCACCTCTGCATCACTGTTAATGGGAGGGACATACCACTGCACATTTTGCAAAAAACGTCAAGATATTACAGGATCGGAATGAGAAGATGTTCCCATGACATGTAATCTCTTTGAGTCTGTTATAGTTGAAACAAGAATAAAGCTTAAAAAAAAATTTCAGAATCCTTATCATCAGAAATTAGAGAACGTTTCTCCAAAGATAAAATTCTTGAAGCAATGGGTGTGATGAATCCTAATTTTTGGAATACTGAAGGTGGTCATGTAGACTTTGTAAGAAAGCATTTCCATAAATCCATGGGTACAATAATGGAACATTTCACAAAGACTTCAGAGTTCAAGGGTATGGAAATCAAAGGTATCTTGAAATGTTGATTTATTAAAGTTTCAATCAACAAATTTTGCAACAACAATGAGGAACCAATATAAAAATTTAGACGAACCTTCTGAAAGTGGTGCTATTACAAGGTTGTGGTGAGGAATCTATCAAAGTTCTATCTTACAAGAAGATATCAATGAATATTTAGATTATATGAGTTATGCCAAACAATGATTTTGGGGTCTGTGGAGGATGAAAGGGTTTTCAGTGCATTATCATTTATAAAATCAAAACTGAGAAACAAGTTGGATAAAAATATGGAAAGTTGCATGAGGTGTTATGTATCTCGCTACTCCATGGAAACCTTTCCTTTCGATAGAGAAATTGCGCATTGGAATTCCCTTTGTGAAAGAAGAGGTGTGAATAATACAACTACAAGTACAACTATTCCCAATGTTGAGAGTGGAATTGGTGCATCGTCACACTCTACAAGAAGAGAACATCGAGTTTGAAGAAGCTATTGATAATGGATTGTTTCAACTTTAAATAGGTATCTCCTTCACCTTACTTTTATTGTTTGTCACCTTAAATTTTGTTTTAGCTCTTGTTATCATTAAAGATGTTACAGGTATATATATTTACATTTATTTAAATACAATTTTTTTTTTTTTGAAAACGTGGGTTGACATCCATCCGAGGAAGCTGGTACTTCTCGGGACTGACAATGTCAGGAAACTCACCCATCTATCTACTAATCCATTTCTCGTGTTGAGTTTTCTTAAAACAAAGATCTAGCACATTACGAGTGATGATTTCACAACCATCTAAAACACTAGAGGTAACTTAAACCCTATCATATGACCTTTCTTGATTTTTTACAATTATGTTTAATTTATTTTTATATTTGCAAAATGCTTTGATATATTTTTAAACTTTGTGGGATAAAATCACACAATCAAATTTTACAAAGAGGAAGATTTTTCCATATTATACAATTCATAATCCACGATCCATTATACAATTCATCATCCACGATCGTGCTTGAAGCTAAATCTACATCCACATAAAATTCATCATCATCCATATATATCATATCATTATCATATCATAATCCTGACACTCCAATTATTATTAAATTCATCATATCATTATCATAATCCTGACACTCCAATTATTATTAAAACAATTATTTATCTATTTTAAATGTGCAGAAACGTCTCTGTCCTAACACATTCCATTTTTTTAAAAACAATTATCCATTATCATCATTCATCATCATCTATATCCATTCTAATGTCATCATGATCATATCATTACAAGTATAGAGAAGAAGAATTTGAGAACATTTAAATTCATACAACATTCCAAATTTTCTTAAAACAATTATCCATTATCATCAAGATTCCATGATCGTGCTTGAAGCTAAATCTACGTCCACATACAATTCATGATAATCCATATCTATGAGATGATTCTATTGTAATGTCATCATCCACATCTAATGCAATCATCATTACAAGTAGAGAAGAAACATAAATGCCATATACAATCTAGAAATTCTATACATAATATATAGGAAGTTATAAAATTAAAGATTATATAGTATTTCAAATTTTCAAAGGCTATCAAATTCAAGTTTCAACTTTCAAATCCTAGATAATAAAATTCAAATTCCATGACCATAACATTCAATGTTTCAAATTTTCAAATATAGATTCAATTTTTCAAGTTTCCACACTCAATAATGAAAATTTTCAACCCTCAATTTTTGTACCCCTTTCCACTCTGTACTCCTTTCCCCAATGGCTTCTCCACCTGTACCCCTTTCCCCAATGACAGAAATAATCCCAGAACTTATGAGATCTTCACAACATTATCTAGATTTTTAAAATTCTTTCTTCTTGCTTTGTCGCATCTCCATGGGACAACAAATTTGGATCAGCAAGCTGCCTTAGTTTTGAATAATATTTCAGGGTCAAAGCCATGCTCTTTAATTATCCGCTTAGTGTATTGTTTTGTTTGTTAACCAAAACAATATTTTCCTTCAAATTCTTCACTGTGGATAAACTATTCTTCACGGTTTCCAAGTGAACTTGGAAAACCTTTGCTTGACTCTTCAAATTTTCATATTTCAACTACACAAAAAAGTGATGTCAATTCAACATATTACTAAAATAAGAAAACTTTAAATTAACAAAAATATTGTTTGAAAGTGATAATACTTATGACCACTCTATCTCTCTCGGCATTTGCAACTGCTACCAGATCCTTGTCCTTAGACCATTTGTTAAAATATATCCTGGGCCTCAGCACTAATATTTTCCAATTTGTTTAATGTCTTATCCAAAATGTCATCTTTATAGTTGTTGTTATATGTGACAGTCCCACTTCTTACTTGGGTAAGTAAGGAATCCATCTTCGCAGGTTGATTCTAGACTAAGCATATAAACTATCCCTTTGCCAATAATTTTCATAATGACTTATTATCTCATTGATAAGTACTTTAGCCCTTCTCTCCCATTCTATGAGCTGACTGATATGAGGTAGAATAAACTCATCGACATGGGATTGACAATCATAACCAATTAAGTTCTCTAAAGGAAAAGGTAGCAATTGTTCACCATCTATATCTGATGAAGATGATCTCGTTGGAGAGGTATGGGGGCTTTCGGGTTGATCAAATGCTACTTGTTTCTACCTTTGGGTGGCTGATCCTATTTGTGATAAAATAAATCAAGATTCAAACAAATAAATCTAAAGTGAAATGTAATTCAATATGGTAAATTATGTTGAAATAGAAGTATACATGTTGGCCTTGAATCATCTCACGTGTATTGAAAAATCCTAGTTGGGTCATTGCTATCAATGCCCAAGTAATCTTCATCTAAATTTATATTATTTAAAACCGATATGCCCATTACGTTGGGAAAGCCACCAAGTGAGAGGGTTGGAATTTGAAATGAGGAGGCAATGTTTAGTGTCCCACTAGGGGCTGGAGCAATTGGCATGTGTTTACCAATGTTCTTTTTCCTGATCCTCTGGTTGGCATTTTGAATATTATTGGTGGAGGGGGGTGGTGCCACTGTTTGTATAGAAGAGGAGGACTAATGTGTTGAAAAGTTCAAGAAAAAACATATGAAAAACTAGAAAACAATGCAAAAACTATGAAATTAAATGAAGTACTATTCAAAACTTGTACCTTGTTGTTGAGGGGTAGCTTGTCGGTGCTTGAGGTGGCCATGTTGGAGTAGTAATTGGTGGTTTTTGAGTTGTCTATTATTGGGATTGCTGAGGTGGTTGTTGAGAAGACACAAATGCATGCGATGAAAAGTGAGTTGGGGAAGATGGTTGACTTTGAGAAACACGCGTATGGTCCAAAGTCCCTACAATGTCATCAACATATACAATTGTATGTCAATTCAATAGGGTAAAATTTAAATGGGAAAATGAAAATACAAATTTGGAATTTGTAAATAATACATGTAAGGGTATTACTTCTCTGGTGTTTAACGAATTCAAATGGTTGGGGGTTTGGAGATGAGTGAGCTTCCATTTCAGATTGTGAATCTCCCGATGCCTCAATGTGTTGTTGGCCTCTTCCTCTTGATGCCACCTTTTTGGGGAAGGGCCTCCATAAATCTTCTTCTCTACAAACAGTAAATAGTTAATACTTGCACAGTGTAATGTTGAAATACAAACTTTATAGTTTATACCTGTTGTTCTTCAAATGGAATTGAAAATTCATCAACGCCTCATCCGTGCAAGTGGGAATTGGTTTGTCTTTTAAATTTAAAAGAGCCTCGTAATAAAGGCCAAGGAGATAGTTTGTGGAGTAAATGATAAGGTTTTTCTGAAAGCTTTGCATTTGTAATGT
Source organism: Taxus wallichiana var. yunnanensis (assembly GCA_018340775.1). Lineage (NCBI taxonomy): Eukaryota > Viridiplantae > Streptophyta > Pinopsida > Cupressales > Taxaceae > Taxus > Taxus wallichiana. Next base: position 272,411,986 of record CM031239.1, on the reverse strand, counting down.
CAGTTCTTTTTTTTTTGATAAAAAGGTGCACCAATCAAATTTTTGTTTTTGATAGTTACAACAATGTATGCAATGGCCCAATTTGGTATATCTATTTGCCGACCCTGCAAAACTATTCTGGATTGAAAAAAGGAAATCATTGTAGCAAGAAAGTGGTGTAATTGCTTGTGTATCCACACCACGCCTGGATTTATTGACATGAGCTGAAAATGCCAAAAATAGTTGGAATTAATATAAATTTAAATTGTATCAAAATCAAAAACTGAATAAAAATGACGAATGAAAACAATTTACACTTACAATCAACATGGAAACCGAAATTCGATTCGAGATATTTCTTATCATCTTCGATGAGTGTTGCCTTCATTGTAACAAAGGGTAAATTTCTAAATGGGAGGCCTGTAAACCGATGAATATCAGTTGGGTTGATACCGAATTGAAACAATCGGCCGTCATCCATAGTAACATTAAACAGGTCATCCTCTGTATTGTAAGAGGAGAGAAGGTAGTTCAAAATATCTTGTTTGTTTTGAAATGGGGCATCTTAACGAGCCCACCAAACTCACATGCATCGATCAAATCCTTGTATTCGAAGTCATTTGTAAAATAGTCTAGATGTGGGGGCACAAAGGATTCCTATAGAGTATCTTTCTCGTGGATAGGGCTTGTGGGTTGGATTTTCCTCTTGATTTTTGTCTTGAGCTTGGGATGCACTTGTAGTCACCATTGTAGTTGTCCTTGAGCTTGATTGTACCTAACCTGGATAATGGATTCCTGTATACAAGAAAATTTGAGAGCCGGAAAGTGTAAACGTGAAAATGACTAGCGAGAGGGTATTTATAGGACAAAACTAGGGTCAACGGCCCTCATTTACGCACGTCAATGAGGGTTGTTAATGTGCATTAATGAGGGTCATTGACATACGCCAATGAGTCAATTGAACATGCGTGTCGAGTCGCCGACAGGCATCATTGACACACGCTAATGAGCATCATTGTTGACATGCACATCAATAAGACTCGTTGACGCATGTCAATAAGACTCGTTGACACACATCAACAAGGATTGTTGCCACGCATCAACAAGGTGTCAAAAAGGCTTGTTGGTGTGCATCAGTGAGACATCAACGAGGATTTTTGATGCTTGTCAAAAGCCTTATTGATGTGTGTCAATGAGGCATCAATGTCTAGAAATCTGCAGTCTCTTTGGCTAAAAAAAAGGGTGAAAATTCAGTTATGAAAAATTGGTAAATTCACCTTTCACTGAAACCGGTTTCGGGGATATTCACCAGGTATTTTCCACCTCCAATTTTCTAGTTTATAGATTTGGTGTAAATATTTGTAACTCGCATGTGGATCCGATTTGGTCCCACCGAGTGTGCCAAAATCGTTATCTCTCGAAAGTGCACCCTATAGAGAGATGGCTGCAGTGTTCTAAGCTTGCAAATTTTATCTCTCTTTCATAGATACAATGGAAACACCTCAGGTATGTGGGTATACCTATTTTGAGGTGAGTCTTTGGTATCAAGGCCGGTTCCTTATTGATGTATCCTAAATTGATTTCTAGGGTTTAAGGGTAAAAGATGACTATAAAAATGAATTAAAACTAAGGTGATACACTAAACTATTAGGTTGTGGAGCCTGTTTTCATGTGTGAAAGTGTTGAAGACTGTACACTAAGAGTATTGTACACTTTTCATGTATCCTCGTTGGGGTTTGGGGCCGGGTTGGGCCCCGAGGGGGTCTAGGGACGCACCCCAATTTTTGGGTTGTAAAATGTGCCCGATATATCGGAAACGTGATTTTTTCATATGGGTGATATTTTGACCCATAGGTTTATGGGACGGTTTTTGCCTATGGTTTTGATACCCATGGTTTTGTAAAAATGTTTAAGCGAGCTTATCTATTTATATGGTTTTATGCATATGATAGAAGGATGAAAAACATTACGGATGTGCTTTGAATTCGGTTGCCAGAATTTAGAGTTTGTTGAGCATAGCTCCAAACAGATCTGGGTATTGTATTGAGAGAGTGGTGGCTTGTAATAAAATTTGAGGAAGTGATTCTTTGTGGACGTAGCCCAAATTGGGTGAACCACGTTAAATACTCTCTTTGTGTTGTGTTATTTTATTCTGCACTTTTATTTGAGATCTGTAATAATTTCTTGCATATTAGTTTCTATTGTTGTGATTTTGTGAGGGATTATTCCACATATTTTATCCCTTATTTCCTAACACAAGCTTATATGAGGTCTTTGACTAAGTACATGCATAATTGATACGGAATGAACTTCGATGCATAGGCCAACAGATTTCGAAGATAATTAAGGGTAAACACTTGATGTATTGAGGGATAAAATCACAACAATACTGCTAAGTTAAACATACACATTAATATCATGCAAAAATTACTAAATTTGCAACAAGGTAAGATGATTAATCAGGGAATTCACATTCACAAGATTAATGGAAAACATACACAAGATTGCAAATAATTGGAAAGGTAGAAAATACTTCACATTCAAAGGGAAAAACTAGCAAAATATTGCTTCAGCACTCCTGTATCTAAAAGTCCTCTCTTGTGCTTTGCCAAAGCACACAATATATAGAAAATTTGATTTTCCCCTTCCTAAAAATAGACTAAGGCTTGTACTCGCCCATGCATCCTATTTTTATCCTTCATCTATTAATAAATAAAGGAATAAAAATAGAACATGCAATTACAAATAGGCATTAATAGCCTTTGATTACATCTCAGTCAAAATGAAGTTGACTGTTCTATTTTTAAGAAAAGAATGGTGAATAATTTGCTAATAATAAGCTTGCTTGTTGGGCAAGTCTCTTTCCTTGTGCATGTGAATTTGTCTTCTTGTCTCTTCTTTCCCTTAGTGAAACATGCAAAAATAACTCCTGTTTTTGAGCAAAATAATTACAACACTTGCAAAATTTGCAAAATAATCCATCCACTTATTCACTTGATGGGGACTGTTATCACCAAATCACAACACCCTTCTATGGTTTATACAAGCGCATGTACTTGGACTCACAGTGTGATTGGATAACATGGGTACTATCTCTAAGTTGTGGGACTTGCTACTTGAGATAGACCTCCAGAGAAAGCTGGTTCTTGCTCCTAAACTACCTGCCACAATCTACTCTAATGCAGGGGGAATCTAACTATTCTAATATAAACTTCCAAGGGACCAGGGAGAGAGAATGCATGAAATGAAAGCCTACACTAAAGTGGTGATACACCAGAAAAGGAGGGGTGTGAGAGTAGTCTCCAAATGCGTGAAATACAGAAGCAAAGTGCACACTAGAAGAGGTGATGACAGTTCTCCATAATCTAGCAAAATGCATTCACAACAATATTTCAAGCATACACAATGATAATGGATCCCTACAAGAACATAATAATAGACACAATATTCTTGTAGAAATATTAAAGGGGCAAGAAGAATGCAAGAAAACACAAGCAGGGGAAGATACATCCACAAATTGATATTTTATTGCTTCATGATATGCACAGTTCAATCTATTACAAGATAAGGGCCTGGATCACCATGCAAGGAGTCCACTACAAGGGCCTGATAGCACATTGGCTTCACAAAGCAATTTTGACAGAGCTTTGCTATCTGAAAACTCCCTCCTTTACAATGAGCCCATCACTCCAATTTATAGAAAAATGAGAAGAGAGAGAGAGGGAAAATGAAAATCCCGAAATCTGTCCTTCCACCACTTGTAAGAGGCATTAAATGGAGTGAAATGATTATATATTACTTGCAAAATGCTCCCCATACTGTCCCAGGTGCTGCAACAGAGAAATAATGATGACCATGCCTCTTAATTGCACTCCCAACCACCAAATAAAACACTGTTATGAACCCAGCCACGTTTTCTAAAAAATCTCAATCAATCTCTCATCAAATCTAGAATTTCTTGATTGCTTTATGCATTGGGATTGGAGCCAAAATTCTAATGGTACCAATTTTGTGTGGTTTCATTGAGCAATGCAAAAGTTATGGCCTTCTCGAGTACAGTAATTTGCTTTGGGTTTGCAGACATTTCTCGTCATTCGACGGGAATGAGCATTAATTGACTGGAACCGAATATGTTTCTCTTAATTAAATATATCTACCCTTATTAAAAATAATAAATCTAGTTTTTGTGGCATAGAGGACATTGTGCTCGTTTCATAAAGTCCAATTTTATGAAAATCGGAGCTCGGAGTCAAAAGTTATGGCCGTTTGAAGTTCACGGGTCAAACGTTGACTTTTCTTCCTTGCTGTCGGCCGCTTCGGATTTTCACGTCCCTTGCATCCCTCATGTACTTTTTTCCCGGCTGTCCTGGCCACATTCTCCGCATCGGCCGATTCGGGCTTCCTCGTCTCTCTTTTGCTGCCTTTTCACCTTTTCGGCCGGTTCAAGCGCCTCCCTGCGCGTACTTTTGTTCATTGCCCTGCAAAAACCTCCGAACTGCCCGAAATGGATCTGTTTTTGGCTTTTAGCTGGTTCACGTCCCTCGCGTACCTTTGTCCCAGATGTCCCAAACCGTGCAAAAACAAAACTTGACGATTTTTTCCACTTTCAGCCGGTTCGGCTTTTGCGTCCTCGCGCCCGACGCCCCAATCGCCCCAATCGGCCGCGGACCGCCTAGCGGTTTTTGGCCGATTCACGCCCGACATCCCAACCGTCCCCTGATCGCCTGGGACAAGAATGTCTGACTTAGCCAATTTTCTCTGTATTTCGGCCTTAAGCTTGGTTTTTTTTTTTGCAATTTTTTCACCTTTTCTAACTCGTTGGGTTTTCTTCTTGGATGGGAGAGTTAGAAAGAGGCTTCGAGGGGCCTCAAAAACACGATTTTGGGCCTTTAATAAATCTATTTGCTTAGGACTAAAGAACTTGATGCATGTTATCAAAATTACCTTGAGGGGTGAATTTTGGATAATAGGGACCACCTCCAAGCTTAGGCTCTGATGTTGACATTCCTTTGGCTTCTAGTGGTCACATGGGTGACATACTATAAATCATCTCCAACTCTTTCAATAGTGGGGACCACCTTGGTTGTGAGCTCTTGTCTTCGTTGGGTTTGGCCACTCTTGTGGACTTAGAAAATTATAAGGTCTACCACCTTTGATCAATATACATGCCATACTATAGTCTCTACCACCCTTTGATTATCATATGCCTTGTATATTGGCTTTTTTCAAATTTGAATAACACATGATTATGGTTTTATAACCCTTACCTTTTGGGTGATCATTGGTGAACATGATTCGGTCGACACTTTATATTATTTGAAGTTGGACTATAGTAGTCAAAATGAAATGATTTTGTTTAAAATGTGAGGCTGGCCCCCTTTACACGATGACTCACCCCTTGGAAATTTTTCGGTGGCATTATTAATCTTGGGTTGAGTTTGCTTTGATATTGATGATGATCTCGGGCCGTTGATTTTGAACTATCTGATGATAGACCATTGATTTCTAACCTGTAGTTAGGGTTTCTGACCTAGCAATTAAGGTGGTTAGTGGCAACTGATCATGATGGTTTGCTTTGAAAAATGGTATCGATCTTAGAGCGTTGATCTTGTGTCCTTTTGATTTGTGGCCGTTGATCTTTGACTGCGATTGAGTTCAAAATTAACCCAACTCTTGAGCTTGGTGGTAAAGGTCATTCAACCTCAATGATCACTCCATTCTGGTTTTTTGGGTCTACGAGCAAAGCCCTGGAAAAAAATTGTTGTTCCGCCATTGTGGATGTGTTAAAGCTCAGACTCTGTTCCCCTTTTTGGCCTTCTGATCCTTCGAGCATCTGTATTTTCTTGTCTTTTGCTCTGTTGGAGATTTCTGAGCGGGATGATTATGGATATTTTCCACCATTAATCTTTTATGCTGAATCATTCGAGTTCATTCTAGGGGCTTCAATCTACAGTCATGGAAAGTGAATGTGGAGCTCATTATAACTTTGATCCTTGATCATGCTTTGAGTGATTTTTCTGGTTTCTATGTTTCATCGACCAATGTTGACACTGTGATGGGTTTTCGAGCTTGTAAGCTCTACAATCTCCGTAGAGGGTCATCATTTCTTCAGATCTGTATGTTTTCTAATGGGGGTGTTCATGGTTTGCGTGATTGAATCTTAGCTTAACCTGACTTCTATGACTGGTAAGTCCAATTTCCCTCATGGGTATTTGATAAAAATGAAGAGAAATCATTTTTCTATTGAATTGGATCTGTATCTTCTTTCTTTTAAAGTGGGAATTTTGTGATGGCTCCTATCACAAAAAATTGGCCATTGTTTTCTATATGGGTTTTGATGGTACCCTCGAGCTTGAAATGGGTTCTGAGCATGCTCCATTTTTATTTGATCACGTGATTTCTTGATTTATGGGTGTTCATGGTCAATCAACTTTGAAACCACCAAGGATGAAGGTGAGTGAAATCTTTGAGCCAGTCTGCATCATGACTTATAGATCTATGTATTTTGAGTTCTGGGTATCTGTATTTGAGCTTCGAGACTTATCCTTTCATGTTGGTGAGTTTGTTATTGACCTCTGCTTGAGCATTTTGAGATCTGAAACTTTACTCTGCTCATATTTTGATTGAATGCTTTGTTTTAAAACCCAAAATATGATATCCTCAGAGGATTTTTTGATTTGGGTATTCTTATCTCATTGTAGAGGGATTTGTATTTACTTCATTTTCCTGTATTGGCCATAAAGTAGTTTCTTCTCATATGAGTATTTACCTCTACCTCCTCTCTATATGAGTTTCTTTTTCCTTAAGACAACTGTTATTTCCTTTGCATTTGTTGAGAATATTGTGGAAATAATAGCTATGCTTTTCTGTATTTAACCGAAACTCCCTTCTTTACCTTTGGTGGGCTTGCAGAATATTAAGACCTTGATAAAAGCTTCCATTGATCTCTGAGTAATAAGTTTTATCATTGTTTTATTTAGAAATATTGTTGTTTTGAGTTTCGAACTCAAAACCATGTTTAAAACCAAATGTGGCAGACTCAGATTTTCCCTTATAGCTCAAAACAAAGGGTTTTGATTTTATATGCTTTGATATTTTGTTTGAGTAGCTTGCATTCTGATTTCAATGGCCATGTATAGTTTTATGAATCTTTGATAGTCTGGGATGTTTCAGGAGATGAAATAAAACTTGAAATTTCTGTACTCATCTAAAGCAATAGTTTCCGTTCTGTACTTTGATATTTGCTTACTTCTGAAATTTTGGAAATGTGCTCACATGCTAATACCAAAACACTTGTTTCATATTTAAGTGCATGAAAACTGTATCTATTGCTAGGAAATTCTTCTTTCTTGGGGATTATATTTGTTCTTGCTATGAAAAATCCTCGTGACTATAAGTTGTAAGTGGTCTTGGTTCCGTGTAAAGGTTAACCATTTGAATATGAATTCTGCTCACTGAGTTCATGGTGTTACAGTTGTATGCTTTCTAAAAGACATTATGTTCCTTGAAATTAGTTAGCTTGACTTTGATAAAGTCTGTAACTAAAATGGCTTGCCTGAAACTCTGCATTTTTATATATCTCTTTCTTCAGTTCACCTTTTGAATTGATCCTTTGTAACCTGTAGTTACATTTGCACTCTTTGATTTTGAAGTTGATGATTACTTGAGGGTTTTCTCTACTTCAATTTTACCAGTGAAAAATTGTTTTCCTTACCCTAATCTATACTTTTCAATTTAAAGTTTGAGATAGTAAAAACCTAGATTTGGGTATCTTTCCCTTGCCATGGGTACTGGAAATTACTTTACTTCATTCGATTATGCAATTTGTTCTTGATCTTAAGAGGTCTTTATACCTTGCATGTGGATTTTCTAGAAATTATAAGTAGTTATTCATCCATGTAATACCATTCTTAGGCATAAACCTTGATTCAAATGCTTTGTTGAAATACTGTAATCTTTTTTCTTTTATTTAGATGCTTTATTTCTTTGATAGTAGTATTTCTGGCATGCTGGAAAATTTGAAATGTTGATTTTTCATGGCGAAGCCCTAGAATTTTTTTCCAAAATTCTCTTTTCCTTCCTTTTTCAGTTGTAGTAGTTGTATTTTCTGATTCAGAATATAGAATGTAACACTTTTCTATGAAGCTGATTTGTTGTTGGAAACTGAAACATAATAACTGTTATCTTGATCATGACATGCTTTTCGATTTTTGTATCACTTACTTGATTTACATAAATATTTTAAAGCATGTATTAGTTAAAAACAACATGATGGAAAGATGTAAATGTCCATTTTACATGGCGAAGCCCTGTCAAAATTTTCCCAGATCCTCTTTCTCATTTTGTTTTAGTTGTAATCCTTTCTTTCCAATTAACTTCAGCTTCTTGAAATCTGATTCTTCTTCTTTAGTTACAATCCAAAACATGTACTTCTATTTTCTAGTCTCTCTTTTTGCATTGTAACTTCTTCTATTTGTATGACAGTTATTGAAACTTGCGTTGTATTCTTCCTTCATTCTAGCATGTACTTAATGACTTAAATGCTTTATGCCATAGGATAGGAGTCATTGAACTCTGCAATATTTGTTGAAAGAATTTATTTATTTCTTCTTGGTTGCAACTTGTACCTGCACACTTAAGAAAATAGTTAGAAAATATTTAGGCTTTTTGGCCTCTCTTATGTCCATGGTTTTTTTCCTCTTCTTCTCCCTCCTTCTTTCTGAGTGAGTAAATCATGTATGTAGTATGATCTCCAAGTAATTTATATCTCCTGCTATAAGAGATTCATATGCATGAATTAGGACAATGTAGGAATATGGATTAACCCTGAGCTCTTAACTGATGATTTTGTTCTTTTCTTATTTTCAGGTACAATGCTTCCAGTGGTGAGGATTAAGCTGAAGATGAAGATGCATCAACCAAAGGAGAAGACCCAAGGCAATGATGGGTTCACTCATACTCCTTTATTTTCTCTTTCATGCATGTGTACCTCTTATTTCAGTAGTTGTACTTTACTTTTCAGTTACATCCCATGGCTTGTGTGGGCACATTTGAAATTCCTTATGAATAAAACATTGAATTCGAAAATGAGTTGTGTATTTATTTCTACATTTCAGCTTTTTGTATGAATTGTATGATGAACTAAACAACTTAGTAATATAATTTAATGTCTTAATCATGAAGGAAAGAACATTTAAAGAAAACTGTAACATCTAGTAATGAAATCTGATTTATGTAATCTACATTTATGTCTATTGTTCCAAAACTTAGCATTTCATCTATTCTACAATTGGATGTCTTCATCAAGACAACACAACTATCCTTTGGGGCCTTGTGTTATTTTGCTGAAGATAGCATGAAATTGTAGGCTATGTGATCTATTACGTTTTGTAACAACAAACATAGTCTGCAGATTTCATGTAATCATTAATTAATTCAACAATAATAATATATCTAAAAGAAATCCCCTAGCTTAGGTATACTTCACCAATGCTATCCATCGTAACGACATTTTCAAGTTTCCCATTTTTGCATAAGTGAAATTTTTTTCAACATAAACCTATTACACTTCACCTCTTCTCAACCAGTTTCACTTCATTTACTAGACACACTCACACAACACTGTTAGCCACAAAATCATTCATTCAAATCTCAATAAAAATCACAAGAAAATCCTCTTTCCCCGATACCAAATGATTCAGAGAGAAATAAAACATAAAACATGTATTCATTAATTAATAAAGGATTTAAACAATAACTTCAACTTATATCTGCAGTTTAGGATCATTCCTAAGCCCAAAATGGTTTCTTCTTGCATCTTTTGATTGAATTCATCTTAATTGGTTTATCCAATCACTATACCCTACTCTATGCTATGAATGTAATGTCAAAACAGATCTAAACTAATCCCATTTCATCTAATATCACTCAACACCTACCTTTCATTAATTTTCTCAACTTCTTGCTTCACTAGTACCTAATCCAAAATGTAAATCTTTGCATGTATTTGCTCAAACTTGTATTCTAGTGTTCTTAAGACCCTGATTCTAGCATTTTAATGGTTAGGAGGATTGATAAACACCCATAAAAACTTCAAACATCATCAAATAACCTTTACCTTGTTAATGGTGCATGCAAAATTCTAGAACCCTACTTCTTTCCTTGTTCTTTCTATCCCACTTTCTTTTCATGTGCGCATAATACCTCTACTAGCCATGCGAAAGTACTTACTCCATCATAAATTTATTTTCATGAAGTTTATATAAACACTCCATACCTTTTTAGCATCTATTAATCCCTTCTTTTTCTATATAACATTTCAAAGTTGTATTCCAAGTAAAACCCTAGTTCCTTTGTTAAATTGCCTTCTTGATTAATCCATCCACCGTAAACACTTTCATGTGACTTAGAATTTTAAAAATATCTCATGATATAACCCTTGGATCCTTAAAATTATTTCAAAATCCATTTTATTGTTTTGTCATCATATTTTCTTCTAATTTTAAGGCTTAAATTCCACAAGCAATGGCTTCAAACTTGATTTATTGTTAAAACACTAAATATATATTTTTGGTGGCTCGAGAAGCTTGTTTTCATTATAAAATAGAATATTATTTTCATCAAGGATTTGAAATTAGTCTATAGGACTATTTTCACTCACTCTAAAATCTATGCTACTAGTAATGAGCATCTAGTCAAGTACCTTCACCAACCATGAGTTTTGAGTATACATGCATGCCCAAAATAGGGGTATGCAACACTTGATCTAATCTTAAGGATCTAGAGACTTATTTTTGTGTATAAAACTAAGTCTTATGATTAATTGATCCATCCCTTCCTAAAGGTATTATTTCATGTTTATACTCTCCTCAAAGGCAAATCTAAGTTTGATTAACTACCCAATGCACACGATCCACAATGCATATTTTAACTAGTTTGTCAACTTGCTATAGAGTATCACAAGAGTTATTTCTAATACATGAAATGAAATTTCAATCTCTCCTATCACATTTTTGACATTCTAAAATCCTCATCATAAAATTTCAAATCAAACACATTAGGAACTAGAGACAACAAAACCTTTTCACATCCAAACAAACACATTCTTATCCATCACTCCTTAGTTTCATATATCAAAGCTTCACGCTTAGAAAACAAAAGACTTTTTTCACTCCTCCATCACATTACCTTTAATGGTGTAATTCCCACTTCGTAAATTTAGCCAAGAGTATACCATAAGATCTTAAACACAAAATTCATAAATTACCATGATCAAAGTATGAAAACAATTAAAAATAGAGCATTCTTTATTTATATAATTGCATTCTTACAAAACTTTGTCTTCCTCATCTTAATCTGTCATTCCTCAGATTCTCTCTTCTTAAGGAATCCTCTCATCTTCCTCTTAGAAGTATAACTAAATCCCATTCATTCAAATTCTAACCTTTAAGTGTTATTTCCAAGAAACGTAACTAACTCTTCGATGACTCTTCACCCGCCCCTTAACACATTTAGGAAATTTTTATATATTTTTTCAACTTTTATTGACTCCTATTCATGCTAGGACCTATTTCATCATGCTTATACACCTATGTACTTACTTACACCTTAAACCATCCCTGTTTTTACCCTTGGGAAGCAATATTGGATCATTACGGGTTATTAGTTTTGAATTTACATTTAGGAGGGAAAATGGAAAATATGAAATTTAACACTCTCTACACCTAAGTATTTCTCTCTCAAAACCTCAAAATTATCCAATACACTCAAATTGACCTTATGACCTAGAATTTTTCATTTTTGAATGTATTTTGTAGGATGCCCCTACATCATACCCTTAGTGATCCAATATGACATAGTTCCATCTTTGTTCAACACTTTACACCACTTAGATCAATTCCAAATTGTGCAGGATTCAACTAAATCATCTATCTCCTCCTTTTTTGCTTATAGTGTTGCATTGTTTGAGTTCTTAACATGTGTATATATATTATATTTTACCATATATGTTACTATGTAATTATATTTTATTAAATCATTTGGTGAACCTATTTTTCTTTGAACTTCTTTCCCTAGGATCCCCAAAACCCTCATGGCTAAGAAGAGGTCCTCATATCCTAAGCATCATATGGATGATACATGCTTGAACCCTATATTTGATGATGCTGTTGCACAAGATGAATTTCATGACTTTACCTGAAACCCTCAATGTGATACTTCCTTCATCCAACACCTTCTTGCTTTCAAAAAAACCCATCCTTCTAACTTTCACAACTCTAGCATTTGCATAGTCTCTCTAACAAAAATTTACTTCATGTTTTCCTTTCTCTCTTGTAGTCACCCATGTTGTTGCACCTTCTTCCACTCCTCTTATAACACATGATAGTATTACTTGGATATTCCATGCTTGATCATGTTCTTGGTTGTGATAATATGGATGCTAATATTTCCATTTCCAATGATGAAAATGTACATGTGCATGATGTTATTTCTACTAGTAGTCAAGATGAATGTAAAGCTATATCTCTACTCTTACTATACTAAAAGTTCTTCTAATGAATGCAATGATATATATGATCTTAGTTCTCCACCACTTTCTTTCTATGTTGATGATAGTTTTGATGAAATACTTACTTGTGAAAATATGTCTGCTAGTGATGTAGATTATGCTTTTGATCATGAACATGTTAGTGATGATGTTACTTCTCTTACAAAATGCTGAATGTGAATTTACTACTCCTCTTTCTTCTCTTTATGAAGTTTTTACTCATGATGATTCTACTTCTACCACTAGTACACCTCTTCTCATATCTTCAGAGTCCACTTCTAGCATTCCCCTAGATCTTCCATGTTCCTCTCCTCCTCTTCCACCTCTTCCTTCTTCTTCTTGATGTTGTTTCTCATGATGATTCTCCTCTATACTAGTATACCTCTTATTATTTCTTCAGAATCTACATCTAGCATTCCCATAGAGCCTCCATGTTCTTCTCCTCCTCTTCCACCTCCTCCTTCCTTCATCCTTCCACATCTGCTCCTTCTCACATTCCCATGATCACCCACAATGGTAAGATCCAACCTCTTAATATTCCTCTTACTTCACCTACCATTCCTTCACATGATATTTTATCTCTCATGCATGTTATTGGAATTTTGCAATCTCAAGTTCATACTCTCACTCTTGAAAGTAAATCCTACTATGCTTCCATTGATAATAATTCTTTGCATGGAAATCCTATTCCTAAAAATATTCACAATTTCACTTTTCCAAAGGACTTCATCATGCCTCATTTCTCATGTTTTGATGGTACTGAAATCCTTATTTACATCTTAAGCATTATCGATCAACCATGTCTACTTATTTTAATGATTGCTTATTACTCAAAGCATTTTTTCATAGTCTTGTTGATCATGCTCTCCAATGGTACACTCATTTTCCTTATGGGTCCATTAGTACTTATTATGATATGGAGGATTTTTTTCTTAGACAATTTATTTCTAACAATGGTCCTAAGGTTACATATGAATGATTTCCTTCATTGCATCAAGGAAAGAAAGAACCAATTGTTAGATTATATTTTATGCTTTAATTCTTGTATGCATCAATTATTATTTCAGCCATTGATTTAGAAAAGCATATTTATCTTTTTCATGGCTTAATTCCTACATTGAAAGAAAAACTATTATATGATACATGTGAATATTTTACTCTCTTATGCTATAAATTTATTGATTTAGAACAAGACTTAATTTACGCACATGTTATATCTTCCCTTCTACTTCTTCTATTGCTTCTTTTTATACTACTTCTTCTCCTCTTCCATCCATTAATATTCCCATGGTCACCATCTCCTCCTCCATGTAAGTTTCATTCTTCTCCTCCACCCTGTGTCGACATACACCTAAGTATTTTCCACCTCCTACTTGTGAACCATTGAAATTATCACATAATGCAAAACCTCATGATGTTTTACATGCTTTACTTGACAAACTCTTAATCTGCTTACCTTCTATTGAGCATCATCCACCTCATTACTTACAATGCCAACATGACCACCCTTTTTTTGTAAATTTATCACATTAATGGCCATCGTGATAATGATTCTATGCTCTCCATGATCACTTGCAATAATTAGAAGACAAAGGTGTCATTTATTTTCTCTCACCCTCTCATGAGAACTCTCTTTCTCCTATTCCACATAAGCGTGTTTCCACCTCTATTCACTTATCTCCTTACCCTCCATCTAAAGATGTCATCCATATCCACCTCCTAAGGTTATCATCCATCCACATTCACCATCAGATCCACCTTTGGTTGCATCATCTCATTCTTCACAAATTGCTACACTACCTCATTGGCATCCTAAGCCTCTTGCTTCCACACTTCCTCCCACTACACATTCTATCCTTGGTCCCATTCCATCTAGCATCCAATTTGGCACTTATTCTCACACTATTGCTACTTCACACACTCCATCCATGCCTTGCAGGCCTCTTAATATCTGGTAGATGACATCCACTTTCCATTTCATTACCCTATGATGCACTCTCGTGCTACATATGGTTCACACTTGACTGTTGAGGGAATTCCTACATCAATGAACCTCCCATTCCATACTTTCAACTATGTGCTTCATGACATATATTTTATAGCCACTCCTTGCACATGACAAACCAATTTCCCGATGATGCACTCTTGTTTATGGTTCATTCTTGACTGTTGAGGGGGCATTTATAAATAAACCTCATTCTCACATTATGGGGAAATCACTCTTCTTCCCCCCTTCATTCTCATCACACGAGACTACGAACATTATCTTACATCTCATCATTACTCCATTATCAACACATCATTATACTACCTATATTTATCTACTATACTACATACCACATCCATACATTTATACTTATTACATGCTATACCATACATTCCTATCCATACACATTATTCATTTACTTATTTATTTTTTTCACATCATATCATATCCACATTTCATCTATCAACAACTATCTATCATCTAGTCATATTCATAATGCATATAGAATCTATCAAATTAAATACCACAAACATTTCATCATCATCACAATGGTACACATGCACATCAAAAATCAATGTTACATTAAAACATCCATATATATATATACATATATCCTCCAAAATCATAGTTTAAAAATACAATCGTTGGGGGAAAGCCCCATGCTCAATACATCATATACAATACATCATATCATCATCATCATTTTTATCGCTATATATAATCGTGGGATCTCTAGAACTATATGCTTCACTGCTCACTCTACATTGTCTATCTTGGCCTCTATATGTCTCTCTACTGACTCAGTAACATAACCTAGCTCGCACTTTTCTCCATGTATATTGACCATGTAGCTCACATATCATCATGCAAAAATATCTTCTAAGCTATGCCTCCTCCACCTACTGACCTCTCTCACTCACTCTGCCTTCGCATGAGCCTCATCGTGCTTCAATCAATAACACAATACATGTGGTTGTTCACTATAGCCACCAGATTGAACAAACAAATGGGCATGCTTACCTGTAATAGACATCAACCCACTCTAACATATACCTCCCATGATCACATCTTAGGCATGTTGTGAGTCAATGTGCATATGGAGGTGTCCACAATCAATGATAAATACACATCACTAATCAATTACACAACATCTTAGTCATTAGTACATTATTCAGATCAAATAAAATAATAATAATAAAAAATAACATAAACTACAATACTTATGCAGTAGGATATTACATCACTTGTAATTTTTACATCATCTACATCAGGGGAAGGTGCTTGACCCTCTACTCCTCCAATGGATGTTCCACTCACACCACATCTAAAACTGGAAATACAAAAACACCCAACGGTGTGCTTCCCACCACTTGTTATATGCCTGTGTACACCCCGTATCATCAACATGTATAGCTCTATGGCCACATCTACCTCATCTGGACCAGGATGCACTAGTTGTGCTCTTATGGGACATGACCTCACTCTTTCTTCAGCCTCACCACTCTAGTAGATCTCAACCATACATATGGCTTGGGGGCACATCCTAAGCCATACCAAACTATCTAGATACATGCTCCACATGGAACAACTTAGTCACTCCTGGGAATCGATCCTCTAACCACATGGTGTGCCAAATGCACCGCAACTCTACACCATCCTCCACCCAACCACCATAGTCTCTATATGGCCTCCATATGATGGCCCCTGACCCATTCGATCAATCATCACCTATAAGTGGTCATGTCCATCCTCCTACTATGGTCCCTACCCACCTCATTGTAAATATCTCGGTCTATCCCCCTCATCTCCTCATGGCCCATTGAGTGGCCTCAATAGTGTACAATGTCTCATATGATCATATGTGTAACAAAGTGGTGGCTCTCCCCACCCCCCATGATCCTCCTGTGTGAATCTATACAAGTCTCTGTAAAAGTGAGCTAATACACACCCGCACCCATGCATATCTCATCCCATGCTCCTCTATCTAGTAATAAATATCATGCATCTTATACAATATACCAACTCCACCACCCTCTACTACCACGATGAAGCTAGAATCACTGTAATAAACTTCCACAACCACCATGGAACACTAGATCTCAATACAACATCCAAACTGATATGAGTCTCTCTACTTGTACGTGTGTGTACTAATAAAATAATGCCTCACCACCCTCATCTTCCTTTGAGCATCTACTATACTCATGACTCATGTACCCTCTCTCCTATAATGAAAATCACGTAATATATATACACATCCTCCAGAGTCATTATCATCTCACCAATAGGAAACCAAAATGTACATGTATTGGCACACCATCTCTCACACAGTGTAGTCAACATAGGCATATTATGGGGTACCTCCCCCAATCTAGCAATGTGTCGTAGGTCGACATGGTCCAATATATCCCACTCTACATCATGATAACCCTAAAGTAATCAATGTGCTTAAATGATGTCCCCACATGAAATCTCTCTCGAGTGTATATCCCTCTACACAACAAAAAACAAACACAATTCTTCCATTAGTACACTATATATACTATAAAAAATCATTAATCATACATCAAACTAATCAAACTACTAATACAACATTTTTCACACATTGTTCCCAAACCCTTCTTGGGACACAATGCTGACCCGGGAAGAGTCATGGTCCTAGGATCGTCAAAATCAGTCACTAGCACTTGGAATTGGGCGCTAGTGTCCCTTGAGAGAAACACCTGATTGCTTCACCCAGGTCAAGAAGAACAAAAAATACATAAACATAAATTTTACAAAAATTGACAAAAATAGGCATATTTGACAATATTTTCAAAAAATAATCATACTTACCAATCAGTCAGGTCATCATCGCAAAGCCATGACCACTCACTACTCTCTCAAATCTAGTCAAACTCACTGCTCTAACTTTTGACATCCTCACAGCTCAAAGAGCTCAATTTTCACTCAAACATGGTACAAATGAAATCACTATTCACTTTTCTACTATTATATATAGTAATTCTTATTTTCCATATAATATAGTTACTATTTACAACCATTTTTCCAACTAATACATGTTACACAAGTTTCGCTCATATCTTGAGCTCAGTAACTCCATGTTTTCTCTCACCATTTGTGTCATATGGATCATTATTTCCTCTAGCACCATACCATACACATTTCAACATCTCATATTCACATCTCACATGTACTACTCAATATCTATTCACACTATGATTATATTATCCAATACTATTTCTCATTTACTATTACAAACATCTTATACATCTTACTTTCAGCTCAAGTGCTCATTTCTCCACCCCTCACCCTTTTTCCAAAAGGGGGGCATACAAATGAGGATCATCTTATAATCCCTCTCAAGTTACAATACAATCAATCGATACTCCTAGCACATTACTATCATATTTTTCTTTGATTCTATTTGAACAATGGTACAAATCATTCTATTCAACATTCACATACTTTCTATTGTCTCAAATCTATTCCCCTAATGACCTAATCTGGGGAAAAAAAAAAAATCTCTCCATGAGTAATCTACTAAATACATCTTATTACAAGAAATATTCTATCACTTAAAAAAATCAATCAATCTAGTACAATAAGCACATTCTACTATCTCTCCTAGATGACCTAACTTGGGAGATACATTACATTACTATTTATCTCCTAAATGACCTAACTTGGGAGTTACATTACATTTAATCACTTCCAGCTAACCTAACTTGGAAGCATCAAATACTATTTCAATCAAAACTAATTCAGAGCTAAATTGGAACTAAATTTGGTCTCTATCCATCTACAATGGTTGGAACTTTTGGGGATGTAGTCATAGATGGAGAGAAAAAATAGACCTCTCTCCCTAACACTCTTCCTCTAGCACAAGGATGCCCAAATCCTCCCATTTACAAACAAAAAAAATTGGGTTGGGAATTGATCACTCCCTACCTCTTCAATCTCCATTGGAAACAATTCAAAATCTCCAAATTCTACAAATCATTTCAATATTTCTCCAAGTGCTCCTTACGATGGTTCACTATCTCCACTTACCCACATGGGTCAAAACATTGATCCATGGTTTTCCCATGCTACAAGTTCTTACACTCTACATGCGCACTTTGCAACATGGCTTCTCTGGAATTTTTTCGTAGGTATGTTCCTTACTTCCTTTACACTACTTGAATTTCATTCAAATAGCATAAAGGGGGAAAATGTAGACACAAAATCATGCACATATTACTATTTTACTATGCCATCAAGTATGTTGTTTATATGCATGGATCTTAAGTGAGAAAAGTATTCATTGGTGATACACTCCTTGTCCATCCACTTGTTTTGATTTTTTTATTGTATTTCTCTCTCACATCTATTCATTTTTGCACCCATTTTGGTTAGGTCACAGGATCTTCTATTATGTATTTTCACATATGTCATCATTTATCCTTAGGACACTAGCACCCATTTTGGACACTAGCACCCAAGCGCTCATGTCCATTTTGGGTGCTTTTGTCCTCTTTTTTCTTGTTTACATTTTTTTGACATTTGTGGTCAACCTTTTTAGTTTTCTTATCCTTATCTTGAGGTCATAGTTATCAAATTTTGTGTCACTAGTGTCAAAATTCAAACAAGAGATCCATATATATACACAACATACACACTATTATTTATGGCTAACAATTCTAAGGGGAAATCTCATCTACATACTATCACTACCATTACAAGGGACTACATTTTTGGGTTGTATACACTGCATAGGAAGGGGAAGTGCTCAATTCCATATCACACATTTGCATCTTATCCTTATCTACCATATCCCTTCGAATCTTGGGTCATTGGAAGGGAAACCTAAGGACAAATTACACACATAAGAAAAAATAACTACATGGAGTTTGGAATGTAGTGCAAGTGCTCGGTCATAAATTCACTCATCGGGTGACCGTTGAGGTCAATTGACTTCACATATTACATTTTCATTTGATTTGATGTGTTTGTGAGCTTGTGTAGGTAGCTAGGGTTTGTGTTATAGGTTACAGGTACCCTTGGTGATCCAAGTGTGAATATTAGGTGATCAATAATAAGTGATAGTAAAACCCTAACTATACATGAAAAATTAGAATCCGACCTTTTACGCGCGATCACCACCGACACCCGGGAATAGTACCACCATGCCCCGCAAATGCTCCTTGTATATAACCCAGAGACACCCGTGTCTAACATTATTCTTAGAATCCTGATTTTACAGAGAGTAGTTATGACACAATTCCAACCCTGTTCAACACTTTACACCACTCAGATCAATTCCAGATTGCACAAGATTCAACTAAGTCATCTATCTCCCTCATTTTCTTATAGTGTTGCATTTTTTGAGTGCTTAACATATGTATATCTATTGTATTTTATCATATATGTTACTTTACAATTAGATTTAATTCATATTTTATTAAATCTTAATGGTATTTTTTATAAACCCTTTGGTGTTATATTAGTTGATCCTAAAGATTGCTAGCCTATGTTATTTTTGTATTAACCAAAAAGATTAAAAATTTAAATTTATAATACCACATCATTATAAACATGATACAAACAATATGGTAATTATATTTAACGTCATTGTATTTATTAGTTGAGCCTAGTGATTGCTAGCCTATAGTATATCTTTTCAAAAAATGTGTTTCCAGAATTTCCTTAATCTTCACTTTGTCCCAAAGAAAACAAGAAATCATTTACTTGTCTTAGTTCCCTTACCTCTTTCTCGTAAATGCATGGTAATGGTATTCTTTAGTCTCTTAGTATCATATTTCCTCTGGTAAGTGTGAGGACTTGTAGATTTGTAAATAAATGACATTCAATGAATGTAATTTAATACAATAAGAATTTATTATTCTTATCGGACTAAAAACTAGAAACCCTAAAATTTAATTTGCAAAAATATCTAATTTGAATTCCAATCCAATAATAGTAAAATCAAATTCCAATATTTGATATAAATAAAACCAACATAGCCAATTTTGGTTTTTAATCTAGACTGTGATATGTCCAAATTTAATGAAATGTTGGTTTCTTTCTTTGCACCACTCTTTTGTTCTTAACATCAATTTTTTACATACATATGATACTTATTGGGTTATCTCCTTTAAGTTTCAAGTTTAGGAACATTATCCTTGTCCACCTAATCATAAATCCCAATCCACTCCATCACATAATTCTATTTCATCATCTAGATTCATAATTATCCCTCTTCCCTCCCTTGATGATATCATTCATGATGTCCTCACATGTATCTCTAATCAAATTGATAACATGATTAGAAGTACATTATGGTATCAATATCATATAATATAACATCGAGGACCTTATGGTTCATACTCATCATAAAATCCTACACAATGTATCGACATCATCAATGATGCATATTAATCATTCAAAAATCATCATTAAGACACTTTATTCTACTTTGTATCTTACTATTTATCTCCTACTTGGGCTTATCCTTCTTATTTGGGATTTTATTAAAATTTCTTCATATCTTGGATACTTTAGTAATTATATATCCCACTTGGTTTCATCTCTCTCACTTAGGTTTTTACAGCCATTTCTTCCTCTCATGGATACTTTTCTAAGTGTATAATACCTCTCACTTGGGTTTGTCTCTCTTGCTTGGATTTTTGTGGCCATAGATTCCTCCTTTTAATACAACTGGTTATCATTTTCCTATCATCTCCCATGCATGTATATCTCTCATCACTTGGGATGTCAATATGTAGACACTAAATAATGTAATTTTGGTATTATTTAGTCTCGGTCTCATACTATTATTCATATGGTTTTTGAGTAAAGAAAGTACTAATTAACCCCATCTTTTGGCCATTTTACTTTACTTTCTATCATCATTGTGGAACTCCTGCACATGCATGCCAAATTTTTGTTGTTGTTTTGCATTATTTTATCCTTGATTTGGGGTGTTCGGGCAAGTATTGGGGAACCCATAGGTGTTGTGGTCCCGGTTGGGGTGCATTGATCCTTTTACCTCTTTACTTCCATCTTTTGGGCACTTTTTATCTGTTTGAGCATTATATATTGTTGGCGGTCACCTATTTGGGGTTAATTATGAAATTCGATCAATAAAAATATATAAATATAAAGTTATGAGACCATAACGAGGGACTAAGAACTAAGTACTACTATCACCACCTAAGGTTGCATCCATCAAAGGATATGTTTGCATCTATCTAGCTCCATCACAAGGCACAAGGATGGTTCATCGCATCTGCATCACACCGCATAGGAGGCAAGTTTATTCTATTCCATCCACCATTTAATTACATTGCTACACATAGTTATTGCTTGCTACTTTAAAAAAGTGTGACTGGAACAAGAGAACCTAGGGCATGATTATACACACACATAGAACTACATCGGTTTGAGATGTAGTGCAATGTGAAATTAGTAAGTCCACCATTATGGCTCTGAGGACAAGCCGACCTCTTCATATGCATCTTTCATTTTTAGGGTTTGATGTCTAGTTTGGGGTTTTGCAAGTCTTCTCTTCATCACCGATTAGCAATGGCATCTAGTGTGGTTTAGTGACATTAGTGCGATAGGTGGGGAAGGCTTCAAATCATCTAACGACCTCTACAATTTTGGTTTTAGACCTTACATAGACCAGGGCACCTATAACTCAGGCTATAATGCCCATAGAATCCTTGATCCTCTCCCAACCCCCCTAGTCCATTTAAATTTTCTAGATCTACACTTTTCTGGACCTCGTCGAGTTGTTTCCTCCTCTAGTTTCTACACCATATCTGCGACATTGTCGATAAGATTTTCAAATCAACTAAGATCTTTCTAACCCTACTTGTTAATTATGGTTTTACATTTTCATTTATTTAGTTACTTGGGTAATTTTAATTTATAGATTAATTTTTATAATTCTTAGATTGATTTTAGAATATCCACATTTTAGCTAATCATTTTGGTGAACCCAAACTTTAGAACATTTTTTTCCTAGGATCTAATTTAAGCCCTAATGGTTAAGCATAGTTCATCTTGTTCTTGGCCCATCATGTCTCATTTTAGCATCAATCCTATCTATAATGATGCTATCATTACTGATCTCATAGATCTATATAGTAATCCTACTATTCCGGATGATATTCAATAACAACTCTTAGACGGTAAATAATATGAGCCTATTAGTTTTTAGGATTCTCCCATTAGCATTAATATAGTCTCGAGTTCCAGTAGCCTTTACTCATTATACACCATGTTATATGGATACTAGTGATCCTCCTTCTGATATTTCTAAGGAAGTTCTAGATGATTCTCTTATCGATTACATGCTTGGTATTGACAATTGCTCACATGTGCATACCAATTCTTCTCCTAGTCAAACCACTGCTATAGTTCCATATCATGATTCTTCTACTTCGATACTTATCCTCATCATTCCTCACATACTAGTTCTCATACACCTTCATATTATGTTGATGATCCTATCGATAGTATGCTTAATGACATTCTCATATCTGAGTCTTTAGAGGAGGTTGAAGAAAAAATTGATAGCCATGATTCTCTTACTTTTGATTCTATTGAGTGTGAATATCCATCGCCACTTTTTCCTAAGGTTACATCTAACATAAATCATGAGTCATCTCCATCTATTGGGTCTTCTTCTCCTACCATTTCATCTCCTCTTATCACATCATCTACACCTATTAGTTCATCTTCTCTCTTATCTTTGTGTCTCCATGGGTAGCTTCACCTCCTAGGGATGTTTCCGATGCTAGTCCTACCACTACTATGGGTATTCAATATATATCATCTACTATAGATTCTTTGGAACCAAATATTAGTGTGCCCTTAACATCAAAAATATCCTTTATATTCTCTTGATATTCTTATGATCACTCACATGATGGCAAGTTAGAACCGCTAAATACATTCTTTGCCATCTTCTAATATTCCTTCACAAGATATCATATCTCTCATGCATGTTGTTGGTAAATTAAAATCTTAGGTTTAGTCTCTCACTTTATAAAGTAGGGATTACTATGCTTATTGACAATAAATCATTACATGGTAACCTTGTTCCCAAGAAGATTTGTAACTCTGCATTTCTGAGGACTTTATCATGCATTCATTCACATGCTTTGATAGTACTAGTGAGCCTCATGCACTCTATAAGATTACTGTATGGCTTTGAACCCCTATTCTAATGATAGGTTACTACTTAAGGCCTTTTGACACAGTCTTATTGATAAGGCTTTACAATGGTACACTCATCTTCCATTTGGGTCCATTAGTACTTATTATGACATGGAGGATGCTTTCCTTTATGTTTTATCATCAATAATGGCCCTAGAGTTACTTATGACCCCTACCTATGCTACATCAGGGCTCATCAAAATCTATCAAGGATTATATCTTATGGTTCAATGCTTGTATGCATCAACTAGTATTCCAACCTATTGATTTAGAGAAGCAATTCATTTTTGTTGTGGTTTGATTCTCGTGCTTAAGAAAATATTGCAATATGATACATGTGAGTCATTCATTCTTCTATGCTACAAAGTCATAGACCTAGAACAAGATATTCTTTCGACACATGTCATTGATCCTCCATGTACCTCCACTTCTATTATATCATCTAGTGCTCCTCCATTGACATCGGTTGAGTATCCTACATAGTCTCCATCTTGACCTAGCAAGCAAGCTCAACCTACTCCATCATAGAAGCATACTTCTTCTCCTCCTCCATGACATGATACTTCTCCTTCCACTCCATCTATGTCATGTGAGCCATTACACTTCTCTCATCATGATAGACCTCATGATGTGCTACGTACTTTACTTGAAAAGTGTCTAATTCTCTTAGTATCCAACCAATATCGACCATAACATCGTTACATCATCAATGTGAT
The DNA here is from genome assembly GCA_018340775.1 of Taxus wallichiana var. yunnanensis. Lineage (NCBI taxonomy): Eukaryota > Viridiplantae > Streptophyta > Pinopsida > Cupressales > Taxaceae > Taxus > Taxus wallichiana. The sequence continues at coordinate 272,387,550 of CM031239.1, read as the reverse complement.
CAACCTTATTGTAATTATCATCGTATCAATGGCCATAGGGATAATGATTGCTTTTCCCTTCATGATAGATTACAACAATTAGAGGATAAGGGCATCATTTCCTTTGGCTCTTGCTCACGTGAGCAGTCCATTTTCCTCTACCTCGTTAGCGAGTTTCTACTCCATTTGAGTCATCTCCTCCCTCTAGTTCTTAGGTCATTATGCATCCATTACCGCATTTTTTCACTCATGCATTCTCTCCAATACACCCATACATTACTACATCATCACAACCATCACATTCACTTCATCCACATTGGCTTCCACATCCCTCGGAATTTGCACATAACATCGTTGCTCCACATGATATTTAGTTCGGTTCATATGCTCACACTTCTTCCATGCCACATGCTTCCACCATTTCACGCAATATTAGTCTTTGGTAGGTGATTACTATCACCATACTCCTTGATGATGCACTTGTGTTCTTATTGTTCTTACATGACTATTGAGGGTTATCTATAAGAAACTTTTGTCACTATCACACTCAATAATTTCCCGATGACACACTCTTGCTTTACGTGGTTCATTATTGACTATTGAGGGATCTTTACCAAAGAACCTAATAATTCATATGATGGGGGAAATATCTAATCTTCCCCCCATTCATCACACTAACTTATCATGACCACATTACATTATCATTCATCATGACACATTAGTTTTCCTGACTCTTTCCCCACGCCTTTTGGCACTGGTCTTTATTTGCAATAGTTCCTTTCTTGGTTGTACACAAAATATCACTCGTTGGTATGTGCATGGTAGTCCACTTCCTCCATTTAATGATGAGGAATATGCCATGGGTATGTACAAATTACACCCCAAGGGCTCATTACGTGATCAACAAGACACTATTTATTATCCAAGTAACTAATTTTTATCCATCGGACTATGACCCTAAAAGCAACGATCTTTTAGATGACATTACATGGTTACATATTTCAATATATACACTTGAGGGCATAACATCTAAGCACATTCCCCCATATCAGCAGTAGCACATATATCACCTTTTCATTATCATACATCAATCTCTTAGCTTAGACATACTCATCACATGTTTTAGATTCGTCATTACCCGATGACACAATCTTGTGCTTTCGTTCACACTAGACTATTGAGGGATATATACACACACAAACCCCACACACTACAAAATAGTTACTAATATATTATTATATATTTATTCTACATCATTTCGACATTTGCGCATCTATACATCATACATCAAACTAGTGTTACATACTACTTTACTAGTATATCTACACATATTACACTGCATACTATACATTACATTTTACACATTTTCACTCATCACATGGCCATCTATTATCATTACACATAATATATCATCTTCTATGCACTACACTCATTACCCTATGATGCACTTTAGTTCCTCGGTCCATACTCGACTGCCGAGGGTTTACAAATCAAATGGACCTTATCATAATTACACATTCATCATTCGACCTTCTATCATGCAAAATTAATAGGTTAGTGACATACACTATAGGCTAAATGGTCACCTATTCCTTCATTTGTAGTGGTATATGCTTTAGGCTATATCACCACTCCCTCTATTCATCTTGTAGTGGTATACGCTTTAGGCTACATCACCACTCCCTCTATTCATCTTGTAGTGATATACACTTTAGGATACATCATTACTATTTCAATCATCTTGTCGTGATATATGATTGGGCTATAAGGTTCATGCACACTACATGTGTACGCTACTGATTAATCAACACACACATACACTCATCAAAATGCGTTAAACACAACACATACTTCGACCATTTCCCGATGACACACTCTTGTTTATAGTTGATTCTTGGTGTTGAGGGGAATATTAAATGAACCTCACTACATACACTTCCATTCACTAGGGGGGAACATAACTTCTATCATCCATAGTGCATTCCATTCCATCTTCCACAACATATTGCATATTTTGGTTGATTTTTCTCTTGCTTGCATTTTCTTGTAAATGGTCATCTTATTACACATGATAGTTAGATTTCTTGTATGTCATTATATTTACCATCCACACATGCACGTTCACATCCTTTTCTAATTTGTGATCCCAAATAAATGTATCTTACATGTAACATGGATGTTCTCCTTCTACCACTCCTATGATTCTTTGAGGGCATCCAAATTTGTCTCTCATAGGTGTTATTGTTTCATTTTGTTTCGTAACACACTAATTTATTTGCTTATACATGTGTTTGACATATGATTTTTCTTCCTAACATGCTAATGGGTGCTTCATGTGTAACATTTATTTGCTTCTATGGATATCTGTTTGTTTGTGTGCTATTATTTGTCTCTTGTTTGCTATTGCATGTGGGCTTCACCCTTTGTTTGGTTTACACACTTGCTTGTTTTTATCCGGCCACTATGGATTTGAGTGTCTTGCGACATTGTAGTGATTTCCCATGTTTGAAACATGATTTGCTAGTCTATAATTCTCTTTTGCGTGTTTAATTTCATTCTAGCTTACACTTGTCTTCTATATACATGCTTATTCTTACTACCACTTGCTTGTCTCCTAACCACTTGTTTGTGTGCACATTTATTTATACCAAGAGCATTTCCTTCCCCCTTCAAGGCATAATTTATGTGGTTGGTCCTCTTTTGGGGCCATTCTCCTATCGGTGAAGTCGTATGCACCCTCAAAGAGGGGACATCATTTGGGGTTTTACATAATACACAACGCTTCTACATAGGTTCGATTCGGTTTAGTTCCCGCCCTTGGCATTGTGGGTTATATAATGAATGGATTGAACAGCCTATGAACCCTATACATAACATATTTTATAGGACATGGTTGTCCTTAGCATTCTAGGGAGTAGTTACATGATTAGATGATTTAGTGGATTTCCTCTCTACACTACTTCAACCAGTGGTGTCAGATTACCCAAAAATCTAGGCAATATAGATATCTCTTCACAAATTTTTCACGGAATCAATTATAGGTTGGAGAATAATGCAGCTTTCTCCCTACACTACTTTTTCCAGTGGCATTGGATCATCCAAAAAACCCAGGTAGTACAGGATATCCTCTATACACCCTTTCTTTCATCATGGATCAGGTGCACATGTTCCTTTTACATTTTCATTTCCATTACATGATTTTTACTATATACATGCATCTTTACATGTATTTTTGACATATATACATGTGTATTTGACTACTTGATTATCTTCTCCTTGTAGGTCCTACCGTATCATAATAAAACAATAAAAAACAAATGACAACAACAACAAATAAACAAAAAAAATGGCAAGAACCACAACATTTTGCAGCAGCTCACACCTCATACTAACCATGCGGGTACATCACATACATTGGCAACTACGGATGCATTAATGCCCTAGGTTCACTCTCATCACTTTTTTCTCTTTTGCATCTTTAGTTTCCACACTCCATCATTTTTGTCAGTCCATGCTTTATCTAGTCCTTTGGCGTGCTTCCTACATCACTCTACATAGACATCAGTACGCATATATATATATATTTTATGTTAATGAGTGTTTCTCTCACCAACAAAAAGTGGAGGTAAATTTAGACACTAAATCACACACTTTGGGTTTTATTTAGTCTCAGTCTCATATTACTATTCATATAGTTTTTGAGTGAAGAAAGTACTAATTAATTCCCGTATTTTGGACATTTTACTTTGTTTTATATATTCACTACCGACCTCTCGCACATGCATGCCTAGTTTGTTTTTGTCATTTTACATCATTTTAGCCCTAACTAGGGAACTTGGGCTACTGGGGTGCCTAAAGGTGCCCTGGTCCTAGTTGGGATGCCACTGATCCTTTTTCCACTTTACTTCCATCTTTTAGGAACTTTTAATCTATTTGAGCATTCTATATTTTTGGTAGTCGACCTCTTCGGGGTTAATTATGAAATTAGATCAATAGAACCATATAAATATAAATTTATGTGACCATAATGAGGGACCAAACACTAAGTAATACTATCACCACCTAAGATTGCATCCATCAAAGGCTCCATTTTCATCCATCTAGCTCCATCACAAGGCATAAGGATAGTTAATATACATCACAATGCATAAGGATATTTAATCTACATCACACTGCATATGAGGGAATTTTATTCTATTCCATCCACCATTTTATTACATTTCTACACATAGTTATTGCTCACTACTTTCACAAAGTGTGACTAACACAAGATCACCTCGGGATTGATTGCACACACACAAAAAACTACATCAGATTTGAAATGTAGTGAGGTACTTAGTTAGTAAGTCCACCATTGTGGCGGCGAGGACAATTCAAACCCTTCATATGCATCTTTCATTTTTAGGGGTTTGATGCTTGGTTTGGGGTTTTTGTAGGTCTTCTCTTCATCACCGATTAGTAGTGACATCAATGCAATTAAACGACGTTAGTGTGACAGGTGCTAAAGGCTTGAGATCATATATTACCCCTAAATATTTGGTTTTGGACCTCTACATAGACCGAGTGCCCATAAATCAAAGCTATGATGCCCACAGGTGCCTTGATCCTCTCTTAGGCACCCTAGTCGACTTAAATTACCCATATTTGCACTTTTTTACCTCGACATAGCTGTTTCCTCATCCTTTTCTCTATCCATATCTACGACATAGTCCAACAAGCTCGTCGAATCAGCTAAGCACTTTCTAACCCTACTTGTTAATTAGGGTTTTACATTTTCATTTACTTAGTTGCTTGGGTCATTTTCCTTTATACATTTATTGTTGTACTTCTTAGATTAACTTTAGAATATATGCATTTTAGTTAATCAAAATCTAATTGTTCCCCATCTCATTTAATTTTTAATTTTATACCTACTCAATCCATTTTAAAATTTAAACCATATGAAAAAATAGATTCATAAAATTACATATACATCCATAGAAAATTTTAGTGGTAAAATTTTGTCAACTAGCGAATATTAGGGGTTTTGGAAATTGTAAATGGTGAATTTTCAGTAGTTGGTTATTTCATAGTTCACCTAAAATTTTGGCCGATAGGTCATTTGTATGGGTTAGTTCACCTACTATTTAAACTAAAAATGAACTTATGCATGTATTTCGCCAACGTTTCGAATCAAACTACGCTCATATTATTTGAGGTATAACACTCATAGCTAAGGGGGTTCTGAGGGGTACTTGTACGATGGAAAAGTGACATGCGAGCATGGGAATATACAAGTAACTCTTCCTCGTACCCGACCTCCCGAGGTCATGCCGAGACAGTCGGTGAATGTGTAATATATATCGATACAGAAAAATTAGTTGGGTAATCTTATATCCTAAATACGTAATAATGGAATCTGTTAATCTAAGGTGAAGAAGGTCCTCCTAACTTGAATTGGTGTAATGGATCATTCGGATATAATAGCTATTTGGAGGCTCTAATCAATGTCGAGATTTGTCAAGATCCTGTTTATTGGCTGTTGGATACGTGGGAAGTGACCTGTAGGTGCTTCATGTATATTTCCAGACAAGGTCATGAAAATGGTGATGGGAGGCATAGTGGATTCTCTGGGGTTTTATGGACGATTTTCTGGTCTAGTTAAGAAATCCTTAGCTTGATTGGGTGACATTACGTTTAATCGGGAGAATTATGTAATGATATTTGGGGGAGCGGTGAGGATCTAAATACTAGTGTTCGTAAACCAACATCAATGTGTGATTGATTAATAGGCCCATTGGGTTATGGGACTTGTGGATCACAACCGTAAGTTCGTGGTTGTGGTAGACCTCCTATGGTCATATGGAGAGTTAATCTCAAATTTCGACTATCCAATAATCATACGCCTTTTCAGCCTCTATGTTTAGAACTAGGAGTTGTGTAATTTTCTCATAATACCTTACAGGTGTTCTGGAAACTTGAATGCGTAAGCTAGTGTCTATGTTGATGAGGAGGTCCCCTGCATTGGGTTGTGGAACTAGAGGATCACAACCAAATATTTTTTCTCTTTCGAGTCCTTGTACAGTCATACAGATACCCTATCAAGGCAATCTATAGTTAGGATGATTTGACCAAAATGTGTATGCTTTTTCGTCTTCAATATTTAACTCTCTCAGTTGTTCACTAATTGCTTGTAGGTTTACTATTGCTCGAAAGACCTAGATCCTAAGGTCTTGATCTATATCAGCTAGTGTTGTGGGTAGATTTGGTTGAGGCACTATCGGTTCAAATATGTATTCTCTGGGCTCTCTAGGTCCCGTGATTGTCATGCAAAAATGATTCAACTTTAACTAAAACTAATAAACTAATTATGAAAGATGTATCTACACTATGCATGTATTCTTTTATTTTTGTATTTTCGATGAAGTATTTTAACGAAATTAAAAGAGCAACTATTCTAATATTTTTAGAAAATGGACAATTAATCTAGTAACAGAATTAAAACAAACAAAGTAGCCTGGTGTAGCTATTTTTGTGCAGATGTGAATTTATCCTAAATATCTAAATAACCAACTAGTTTAATCAAAAAACTCTCAATCCTACCTCAGAAGTGAGAAATGAATCATAGCTTCTCAGAAACTATCATTCCCCATAGCTTCCCTGGCAATATTGAAAGTGAACTTTAACCAAAATGAAATAATTTCTTGCTTTCTATTTGATATGTTGTAACTAGAACTTTGATAGCTCAAACCTGGAGTTTACAGAACAATGGTAAATCCAGTTGTGTGTGACTTTGTCCCCTCAATGTGATCTCCTCATTCCTTTGTGTTCTCGTGAATCCAGAAAAGCATGTATATGATAGCATCAAAAGAATAAGATACTCGAACAATGGAAGCTTTGGATATAGACCAAATACAATGTGAGTCGTGAGAGGGATAGTGCAAGTGAACAGAGCTTGACTATGTAATTCCTAGCAGGATTTATTGTAGGAATATAACAACAATACGATGTGAGTTCTAGAAACTATCTTTTGTGACCGAGATAAAACCGCAACTCTAAATGGATTCCAATCTAAGAATAAAACTACCTTACTCTAAACTGGTTGCATGGAACAATAATGAATAAAGACTAAAAAAAAGTTCAAATGACCTCTAAACAACAAAGGAAGATTAACAATGGATGAAAAACATGAAACTATTGAAATTCTAAGCAAGAAACTAAATCTTTAAATAGAGAAGGAGAGAGGCCTCTTATTTGAAAACAAGTGGCTATTTATAGCAAATGAATTGACTAGAAGGTAACTTGGAATGGAACTCTTTTACCATTAAACAAAGAGAAAACACTATTCATAGGGCGGCCAAAACATAAATGCAAAGCAAAGTAGCTGAAAATGTGGGTAGAAACTTGAATTTTATGTTTGACGCGATCGATCAAAACATTCTAGAAAATGCACATAGGATTTGTCACCATGTGCGGGGTGGAAGTTATAGGACAACCACCCTATCCTAGGTGACAATCATGGGACCACCACCTGCATGTGGTGGCGATCTCGTCACTTAAGACCAAAATGCAAGAAAAAGGGGGGGTAGAGGGTGGAAGAAAGCACATGAAGGCGGAGAAGAGGCACACGGGATATACATGTATACTTGGCGAGCTTTTCGGATCCGGATACCTTGCGAGGAGATTTGTATCATCATTGGGGTATGTTTAACCTCTTTCTGGCGGTGCAGTACCCTACAATTTTGGGTAGGTACATATTTCCCCCTCAGAGAAGTGTCTTAGCTACGGACGGGCATAAAACGGTGGATCATGCCTGCCGAGAGCGAAACATCGGCTGTAAAGTCTCAGGTTAGTTCTTCTCAATTTATCATTTTTAAATCCAAAACATAGAAATGTTGAAATATTTGTCATGGGGGGATCATTTTTGAAAATGCTAGTTTTAAATGAGTCTCTAGGGGGCGCTCATAAGGTAGGTCTTTATTTTGTTAAAAATGGTGTTTTCTTGCATTTTTAATGCATTTTTAGGGCTTTCGAGCCGTTCACCACTTCGGGACAGGACCGCCACCCTGCATAGGGCGGTGGTCATGGGACCACCACCCTAGAAGGTGGTGGTTATGGAACCGCCACTCTGCATAGGGCAGCGGTTCATAACAGAATGTAAAAAAAGATGTTTTATTTAATTGTTTTTGCATTTTTAGCATTTTTACATGTTCTTGATAATTTTTCTAGTCAGATTTTGTTACTAACTTACTCTTTTTATATGTTTTTGGGTGGATGTAGAAGGAGTATATTAGATGGAGTAGAGAGAGGGAGTGTGATTAGCTCCCAGCAGTGTTAGAGGCATTGACCCAGACAGAGCGAGACACTCTGCAGAGGGCTGATATTTGGAGGATCACACAGGTTCCTCATGTTGCGCCTGCTAGTCACATATTATGTGACTTATTTTCATATTGGGACGCAGATCGAAACACTTTCGATTACTAGGTGTGAGGGGTGAGTGGTCCATCACCCTGGAGGATGTCTACCATATACTGGGGGTTCCGATCCTTGGGAGGTGACTGTCTCTCAAGACAACAGTGTCGAGATCTCAGTTGGTTCAGTGGGCCACTTATATGGGGGATGTCATTGTTTCCATGCGGTCAAAGAAGGGGGTGAAGGTCCGATCCATTATTGAGTCAGATATTCTTGTGCTCCATAAGGCTATCATGGGCATCCTTACTTCGAGATTGATTAAGGACAAGGGAGGGGACACTCTCTTATATTGTTGGGCTCCCATCATTACACAGATTGAGGGCCATGGCCGCATTTACGCTTGGGGAGAAGACATCCTCAAGACCACCTACCATGATTTATATAGGGTGGTTAGACTATAGGGACAGTCACTGAGCCACCCTACTCTTGTCATGAGTTGGGTGTATGAGCACATCATTCCATATGGGAGAGGTGTATAGGCAGAGGATCCTTGGGCCGTCGGGGGTAGCGAGGTGGGCGGGGATGACCATTCTTAGAGTGCCTCACTAGCCAAAGTGGTTTCTTTGACCACAATAGACATAGAGGCTACTCCTTATCAATCCACGATATGGGGGGAGGAGACACTTACATTGATTGTTTGCCACACTACCTTGGTCAACTAGTAGACAAGATGGGGAAGTTGGATATCCACCCTTTGATAGAGTACCCACATGCAGTTCGGCCTCCCATATATTGACATTTTCCTCCAACAGGCCGGTGTATAGATCATTCGTGAGGCTCGGGGAGATCCTAGAGGTCGGGGTTGGACTACGGTCACTCCTGGTGTCCCCATCACAGCTAGGAGGGTGGTTCATGCTCAAGGGTTAGCCAATGCTCCTCGAGCACCTTTACTTCAGATTGGTGCCATCCCTGCTCATAGCAAAGATTAGCCTATTGACATGGACTCTGAGTATGAGGAGTTCACCGAGGGGGAGACAGAGGAGGATGAGGCGGAGGGATAGGCCGAGGAGGATGATAGTGATTCGAGTGGCATGACACTCGGGGGATATCTTGTAGGTCGAGAGGGTGGAGCGGAGCGCAGAGAAGGTGACTTTGATTTCGAAGGAGTTACCTTCTTGGGATTTAGGGGGAGATGGTGAGTCCATGGCAGGCCATCACATTGCTCTAGATGTGGGAGAGGGATGACATTCAATGGCAGCGTCAACACTAGGCACGAGACCCTAGAGATCCTACTTGGAGGCCTAGAGATTTGAGTGAGTTACCACTCTTTTCTTGAATTTGTTTTAGTTAGAATTGATTAGTTGTTATTTCCTTTTATTGTTTCGTTTATCTTTGGTCTTATTTTGGACAACTTCCTAACTCATGCATTTCTCCCTTTTATTTGCAGCGACTACTGAGGGATGGCGAGACTTGATTCGCCAAGTGTGCATCTGACACTCTATTGCTCCCTTCTAATGGTACTCGGTGAGCTTATTGAGGATGTTGGGAGCCCTCAACAATCGGGTCGACATACAAATGTCTTTGCTCTGTTAAGAAGGCGGCAAAGATCATTACTTCCACTTCTGAGTGGTTAGATATAAGACTACTTTGAGCACTTGATGAGGAGATGTCACTCTCATAGTGAGACCACAGTGCTGCCATTTATTGGATACGTGGGAAGTGACCTATAGGTGCTTTGTGTATATTTCTAGACAAGGTCATGAAAATGGTGATGGGAGGCATAGTGGATTATCTGGGGATTTATGGATGATTATCTGGTCTAGTCTAGAAATCCTTAGCTTGATTGGTTACGTTTAATAAGGAGAATTGTGTAATGATATCTAGTGGGAGAGATGAGGACCTAAATACTAGTGTTTATAAACCAACATCAATGTCTAATTGATCAATAGGCCCGTTGGGTTGTGGGACCTGTGGATCACAACCATAAGTTTGTGGTTGTGGTAGACCTCCTATGGTCATATGAAGAGTTAATCTCTCCTTCCGACTATCCAATAATCATACACCTTTTCAGCCTCTATGTTTAGAACTAGGAGTTGTGTAATTTTCTCATAATACCTTATAGGTGTTTTGTTAACTTGAATGTGTAAGCTAGTGTCTATGTTGATGAGGAGGTCCCCTGCGTTGGGTTGTGGAACTAGAGGATCACAACCAAATATTTTTTCTCTTTCGAGTCCTTGTACAGTCATACAGATACCCTATCAAGGCAATCTATAGTTTGGATGATTTCACAAAAATGTGTATGCTTGTCGTCTTCAATATTTAACTCTATCAGTTGTTCACTAATTGCTTGTAGGTTTACTATCGCTCGAAAGACCTAGATCCTAAGGTCTTGATCTATATCAGCCTAGTGTTGTGGGTGGATTTGGTTAAGGCACTATCGGTTCAAATATGTATTCTCTAGGATCTCTAGGTCCCGTGATTGTCATGCAAAAATGATTCAACTTTAACTAAAACTAATAAACTAATTATGAAAGATGTATCTACACTATGCATGTATTCTTTTATTTTTGTATTTTCGATGAAGTATTTTAACGAAATTAAAAGAGCAACTATTCTAATATTTTTAGAAAATGGACAATTAATCTAGTAACATAATTAAAACAAACAAAGTAGCCTGGTGTAGCTATTTGCTGTGCAGATGTGAATTTATCCTAAATATCTAAATAACCAACTAGTTTAATAAAAAAACTCTCAATCCTACCTCAGAAGTGAGAAATGAATCATAGCTTCTTAGAAACTATCATTCCCCATAGCTTCCCTGGCAATATTGAAAGTGAACTTTAACCAAAATGAAATAATTTACTACTCTATTTGATATGTTGTAACTAGAACTTTGATAGCTCAAACTTGGAGTTTACAGAACAGTGGTAAATCCAGTTGTGTGTGACTTTGTCCCCTCAATGTGATCTCCTCATTCCTTTGTGTTCTCGTGAATCCAGAAAAGCATGTATATGATAACATCAAGAAGAAGAAGATACTCGAACAATGGAAGCTTTGGATATAGACCAAATACAATGTGAGTCGAGAGGGATAGTGCAAGTGAACAGAGCTTGACTATGTAATTCCTAGCAGGATTTATTGTAGGAATATAACAACAATACGCTGTGGGTTCTAGAAACTATCTTTTGTGACCGAGATAAAACTGCAACTCTAAATGGATTCCAATCTAAGAATGAAACTACCTTACTCTAAACTGGTTTGCATGGAACAATAATGAATAAAGACTAAAAAAAAAGTTCAAATGACCTCTAAACAACAAAGGAAGATTAACAATGGATGCAAAACATGAAACTATTGAAATTCTAAGCAAGAAACTAAATCTTTAAATAGAGAAGGAGAGAGGCCTCTTATTTGAAAACAAGTCTGGCTATTTATAGCAAATGAATTGACTAGAAGGTAACTTGGAATGGAACTCTTTTACCATTAAACAAAGAGAAAACATGATTTATAAGGCGGCCAAAACATAAATGCAAAGTAAAGTAGCTGAAAAATGTGGGTAGAAACTTGAATTTTATGTTTGACGCGATCGTCAAAACATTCTAGAAAATGCGCATGGGGACTGTCACCATGTGCGGGGTGGAAGTTATAGGACAACCACCCTATCCTCTGGGTGACAATCATGGGACCACCACCGAGACGGGGTGGTGATCTCGTCACTTAAGACCAAAATGCAAAGAAAAGGGGGTAGAGGGTGGAAGAAAGCACATGAAGGCCGAGAAGAGGCACACGGGATATACATGTATACTTGGCGAGATTTTCTCGGATCCCGAGATACCTCGCAAGGATATTTGTATCATCATTGGGGTATGTGTAACCTCTTTCTGGCGGTGCAGTACCCTACAATTTTGGGTAGGTACATATTTCCCCCTCGAGAGAAGTGTATTAGCTATGGACAGGCATAAAACGGTGGATTCGAGTATGTCGCTCCCGAAATGGGGAGTTAGGAGTTATACCGACACACCCGTATGTCAAAAAGTCACCATCCAAAATCCCGCTATCTGTAAAATGAAAAAAGGGGACTCAAGTGCAGATAGATAAAATAAATTGTGAAATAAAACTAAATTGATATGAAATGAGGACTTACCATCTACGCGGGGTTTAGAACTTACTGTCATTGATGCTCTAACCCTGCAAAAGACATTCAAAATTAATTTTAGAAAGCTATATATATAGAAAATGAACTCATTTTACTACTCATTTACACATGTTGATTTGGTGGTTTTCAAGCTCTGGGACCCACGGTGACCATTTTTGACGAGATTATAGTCAAAACTTCGTTGCGAGAATGTGATCATGCCTCCGAGAGCGGAACATCGGCCTGTAAAGTCTCATGTTAGTTCTTCTCAATTTATCATTTTTAAATCCAAAACATAGAAATGTTGAAATATTTGTCGTGGGGGGATCATTTTTGAAAATGCTAGTTTTAAATGAGTCTCTAGGGGGGGCGCCCATAGGGTAGGTCTTTATTTTGTTAAAAATGGTGTTTTCTTGCATTTTTAATGCATTTTTAGGGCTTTCGAGCCGTTCACCACTTGAGACGGACCGCCACCTGCGGGGCGGTGGTCATGGGACAAACCACCCTAGAAGGTGGTGGTTATGGAACCGCCACTCTGCATAGGGCAGCGGTTCATAACAGAATGAAAAAAAGATGTTTTATTTAATTGTTTTTGCATTTTTAGCATTTTTACATGTTCTTGATAATTTTTCTAGTCGGATTTTGTTACTAACTTACTCTTTTTCTATGTTTTTGGGTGGATGCAGAAGGAGGAGTATATTAGATGGAGTAGAGAGAGGGAGTGTGATTGGCTCCCAACAGTGTTAGAGGCATTGACCCAGACAGAGCGAGACACTCTGCAGAGGGCCGATATTTGGAGGATCACATAGGTTCCTCATGTTGCACATGCTAGTCACATATTATTGATTTATTTTCATATTAGGACGCAGATCGAAACACTTTCGATTACACAAAGTGTGAGGGTGAGTGGTCCATCACCCTGGAGGATGTCTACTATATACCGGGGTTCCGATCCTTGGGAGGTGATCTGTCTCTCAAGGCAACAGTGTGTCGAGATCTCAGTTGGTTCAGTGGGCCACTTATATGGGGGATGTCATTCTTTCGATGGGGTCAAAGAAGGGGGTGAAGGTCTGCTCCATTATTGAGTCTGATATTCTTGTGCTCCGCAAGGCTATCATGGGCATCCTTACCTCGAGATTGATTAAGGTCGGGAGGGGACACTCTCTTATATTCTGGGCTCCCATCATTACATAGATTGAGGGCCATGGCCGCATTTACGCTTTGGGAGAAGACATCCTCGGGACCACCTACCATGATTTTTACAGGGTAGTTAGACTATAGGGGAACCACTAAGCCACCCTACTCTTATCATGAATTGGGTGTATGAGCACATCATTCCATATGGGAGAGGTGTATAGGCGAGAGGATCCTTGGGCCGTCGGGGGTAGCGAGGTGGGCGGGGATGACCATTCTTAGAGTGCCTCACTAGCCAGTGGTTTCTTTGACCACACAGAGACATGGAGGCTACTCCTTATCAATCCATGATATGGGGGAGGAGACACTTACATTGATCGTTTGCCACACTACTGGTCAGCTAGTAGACAAGATGGGGAAGTTGGATATCCACCCCTTTGATAGAGTACCACAGCAGTTTGGCCTCCCATATATTGACATTTTCCTCCAACGGGGCCAGTGTATAGATCTGTTCGTGAGGCTCTGGGGAGATCCTAGATCGGGGTTGGACTACGGTCACTCCCTGGTCTCCCCATCATAGCTAGGGACGGTGGTTCATGCTCAAGGGTTAGCCAATGCTCCTCGAGCACCTTTACTTCAAATTGGCGCCATCCCCGCTCATAGAAAAGATTAGCCTATTGACATGGACTCTGAGTGTGAGGAGTTCACCGAGGGGGAGACAGAGGAGGATGAGGCGGAGGGATAGCTGAGGAGGATGATAGTGATTCTGAGTGGCATGACACTCAGGATATCTTGTAGGTCGAGAGGGTGGAGCGGAGCGCAGAGAAGGTGACTTTGATTTTGAAGGAGTTACCTTCTTGGGATTTAGGGGGAGATGGTGAGTCCATGGCAGGCCATCACATTGCTCTAGATGTGGGAGAGGGATGACATTTAATGGCAACGTCAGCAGTAGGCACAGACCCTAGAGATCCTACTTGGAGGCCTAGAGATTTGAGTGAGTTACCACTCTTTTCTTGAATTTGTTTTAGTTAGAATTGATTAGTTGTTATTTCCTTTTATTGTTTCATTTATCTTTGGTCTTATTTTGGACAACTTCCTAACTCATGTGTTTCTGCCTTTTATTTACAGGACTCATGCGAGGGATGGCGAGACTTGATTCGCCAGGTGTGCACCGAAACTCTATTGCTCCCTTCTAATGGTACTCAGGCCGAGCTTATTGAGGATGTTGGGGAGCCCTCAACAACTGGTCGACATACAAATGTCTTTGCTCCTGTTAAGAAGGCGGCAAAGATCATTACTTCCCTTCACACTGAGCTGGTTAGATATAGGACTGCTGAGCACTTGATGAGGAGAAGTCACTCTCATAGTGAGACCACAATTGCTTGCTATTGGATACGTGGGAAGTGACCTATAGGTGCTTCATGTATATTTCTAGACAAGGTCATGAAAATGGTGATGGGAGGCATAGTGGATTATTTGGGGATTTATGGACGATTATCCGGTCTAGTCTAGAAATCCTTAGCTTGATTGGTTATTACGTTTAATAAGGAGAATTGTGTAATGATATCTAGTGGGAGAGATGAGGACCTAAATACTAATGTTTATAAACCAACGTCAATGTCTAATTGATCAATAGGACCGTTGGGTTTTGGGACTGTGGATCACAACAATAATTTTATGGTTGTGGTAGACCTCCTATGGTCATATGAAGAGTTAATCTCTCCTTCCGACTATCCAATAATCATACACCTTTTCAGCCTCTATGTTTAGAACTAGGAGTTATGTAATTTTCTCATAATACCTTACAGGTGTTTTGGCAACTTGAATGTGTAAGCTAGTGTCTATGTCGATGAGGAGGTCCCTGCGTTGGGTTGTGGAACTAGAGGATCACAACCAAATATTTGTTCTCTTTCGAGTCCTTGTACAATCATACAGATACCCTATCAAGGCAGTCTATAGTTAGGATGATTTGACCAAAATGTGTATGCCTTGTCGTCTTCAATATTTAACTCTCTCAGTTGTTCACTAATTACTCGTAGGTTTAGTTTTGCTCGAAAGACCTGGATCTTAAGGTCTTGATCTATATCGCCTAGTGTTGTGGGTGGATTTGGTTGAGGCAACCTTTGTCGGTTCAAATATGTATTCTCGGCCTCTTTAGGTCTCTTGATTGTCATGCAAAAATGGTTCAACTTTAACTAAAACTCGAAAAACTAATTATGAAAGGTGTATCTACATTATGCATGTATTCTTTTATTTTGGTATTTTCGATGAAGTATTTTAATGAAATTAAAAGAGAAACTATTCTAATATTTTTAGAAAATGGAAAATTAATCTAGTAACATAATTAAAACAAACAAAGTAGCACTGGTGTATCCATTTACATGTGCAGATGTGAATTTATCCGAACTATCTAAATAACAAACTAGTTTAATTGAAAAACTCTCAATACTACCTCGGAAGTGAGAAATGAGTCATAGCTTCTCGAAACTATCATTCCCCATGACTTCCTTGGCAATATTTAAAGTGAACTTTAACGAGAATGAAATAATTTACTACTCTATTTGATACGTTGTAACTAGAACTTTGATAGCTCAAACTTGGAATTTACAGGACGGTGGTAAATCTAGTTGTGTGTGACTTTGTCCCCTCGGTTTGATCTTGTTGGTCCGAAAATCTGTCGCCTAGACAAATCTATGGATAGACGAGCCAACAGTGTGTAGGGCATAGCCCCTCTTTGAGTCAGCAAAGTGAAACTAGTTTATTGCTATTCTACCAGCAGAAATCTATGCAAGTCTCACAGATTCTGCCTTCGGGGGTTTGGGATCTCATCCCAGTAGGGGTGTTTCCGACTGCGAAAAGAAAGGAAAGGAAGAGGGAATGAAGAAAGAGCAGGTCCGAAGGAAGAAAAGAAATGAATTCCAAAGCAGAAAGGTCAGAAGATTTATGTTTTGGGGTTGGTAGTAAACAGAGCCAAACCTACTAAAGCATAAACAAACAAAGCAATACGATGATGAATAAATGGCAAAAAGTAGATATGAATCTAATGAGAATAAACACATACAGATCTAACATAAGAAAGGTCGATGTATAACAACACGACTATTCAAAGACAAAGTCTCAATATTTGTATTATTGTTTTCTTACATTACAAGAAAGCTCAAAGTCTTTTTCTTCACTTCTATTTTTCATCAGAAGATATCCATCTATCTCACAATACTACAAGTATTGGAGTATTTATAGAAGAAGAAGAAAAGAAGGAAAAAGGAGCCAACAACTATTTACAAAGATATTTACAAAATATCTAAAAGTCATGTTGACTTTTTACAACTTGATGGATGACATCATCCCATGATGCAACATGGATGATGTCATCATTTGTATCAACATACTCCAGATATTTCCAAAAAGAAAGATGGAGAAGAGAAAGAGAAGAAGAAGAAGAAGAAGAAGAAGAAGAAAGCAGCTATTCGTCATCATCATCTTGCGGCTGAAAGGGGGTGGACTACTTTTGTTGCTCCTCAGGTGACGAGATATGGGCGAGAGCGGTATTCCATGAACTTGTTGATTATTGGCCCTAGTTGATCCCGGGAAGGATCCTGTGTGCCTATCATGTATCACCTCATAAGTCTCCCGCTCATCTATGAGCTTCTATGGGAGTTTGGAAAATTCCTTTTCCGCCTCAATGAGGAACCCGACGAAGTCCCTACAGCCAAAGAAAGGTTGTTGATAGATTCTGTGTCAAATGTGACCTCTGGCCCGTTCCTTGAGAAGTGATCTCCTTGAAGATCCGGGTGGTTTCATCAGCTTTCCTTAAAGTGAAGGAAGGAGTAAGTAACCTTGGCGACATATTAAGAACAATTCGTTCCATTTGGTGCATCGCATCCAGGGCTTCTTCCTTGACTTTGTCAATCTTTTCTAGAATAAATTCTAGCTGATCCACCCGGTAGTCCAGAGTGGACATGATTTTGTTGAGGGCCCTTGGATGGCCGAAGACGCCGAACTTGACCAGATCTTCGACTGAACAGTCGAACATTTGTTGGAAGGTCTCGTGTTACAGTCTGGCATGTTCCAACTCTTCTGATATGGGCCTTGCTAACGCTTGGAGCTCTTTATTCACCTTACTGATGTTCAGGTACAAGTCAGAGAATTCAGCGATCACTTTTTCACTGTCTTTGAGGATTTGGCTCCTCCAAGCGGAAACGACCATACCCTGCTCACCGATCTTGGCATACTCGTTAATTTTCTCCTGGTTGAGAAGCTCAGAAGTCTCGGTGGCAGTTGTGGGAGGCGCACTACCCATCATCTTCGTAAGGCTTGGAGCGGAGATATTTGTTTTGCTCCTTTAGTTTCCTTTTCTCTTCTTTGATTTCTGAAGCTTTTGTAGAGGCGTTAATCGCTGAAAGAGCCTCCCCTAAAGACTTTCGGAAGATGTCCCCATTGTGACTTGGGTCACGGTAAAATATGTCGGAGCAGATCCTTTTTCTCTTTGAGGGATTGGGGTAGGCGATTTCCATAACTCTCTCCCCTACAACACTTTGAGAGAAGCACGTGATAGGCTTCCGCTTCTTTTCCCCTTAGATGGGATCACGGAAAAGTCCATCGGAGCGATCAGAACTTTCCTCTTTTGTTGACTTATCTGCTTTGAGAGATCCAGCTGGACCTAAGGTAGAAGGACCGAAACAGAGGAGGGGGCAGCTGCATAGAAAGGGGAAAACGTGGAGACACGTGGCGGCGGCATTGAGAGAATAGCCGAAGAAGTGCCCACGGAAGGAAGGGAAAGCTGCAGTGCTGCGGAAGACATAGGAGGGGAAGGGAGCTCGGAGATGAGGGAAGAAATGGAGGAGGATAGATCAACGAGGGAAAAAGATAGATGAAGAGGCGGGGGAAACGGTAGAAGAAGGGGAAGAGGACACAACCAAAGGGATGGTTGCTTGAGTCACTCAAGGAGGGGAAGGAAGAGAAGAAGAAGGGACGGAAGGGACCTCGGTTGTTGTGGCAATGCCGACATCCTGAGTGGATGGGCCTATTGGAACTTCCTCTTCTGCTTCTTTCTCTGGCGAATCTAGAGTTATTACCTGCTCGGGTGCCGCGGAAGGAGGACTCTCAGGGGCTTCTTCCTGAATGGCGCTGGATTCACCTTCTACGCCTTTGCCCTTGCCTTTAGGCTACTTTTTGGATCGTGGAGGTGCGTTGCCCAATGGGGATGTTGTGAAATCAACCCCGAGGTAGATTAGGCCGTTCATCCGGCACCAATGTTCTGTCCTACGCAAAGTCTCCTTGACCCTCTCCTCAATTGTCTGAGGAGCCTTAGTTCTATCAATGGCCGGAAAGGGCCAATCGTCCCCATCTGTGTCAGTATATACCTTGTCTACTTCATCTTCCGTAGTTTGGAAGCCTTTGGGGACAATGGCTACCCCATATTGGATGATTTCTGCCAATGCTAGGCGAGAATGATCCTTCCTTCTGAGCTCTACCTCATGGAGGACGTCAATATAAATATCCTCGATCTGAGGAACATGGATTGGATCAAGTTTCACCCTTGGTAGGCAGCTCCTTGGGTCGAAGGTAGGCCTGGCTGGGAAGTCATGTTTCAAATTGAGTAACTCCAGCTCTGCGAACATTTCCTTTGCCTTATGGTGGGTAGAGCATGTATATCGGCCTACTGTGAGGGGGAACGGAGTTCCACCCTTCTTTCTTTTAAGGCATTTCTCGTGGTATGTGATTAGCTGCCTTGAGTTCAGCCCAAAGAGAAACTTGACTTAGGTCCAGCATACCTCGGTAGCCTGGTTGGCTCTCCCAAAAAGTTGGCAGCCCTTAGATAGGTGAATGTAGGAAACTGGGTGAACAGGGCTCCCCATTTCTCCGTGGCTGCCACTATGCTTTTGGTCGTGTGACCATAAGTCATATTCGGCCTCAACAGGCAGATGATGTGGTAGAAGAATGCATCGTTGATTTTGGTGAATTGGGAGATGCTATTCTCCGCCTCGGTCTGGATAATACTCGTATATTTTGACCTGAGGCCAAACTCCACTCCGCGTCAGGCCTGGATAGTCCCTCTCTGATGCTGCAGCGTAGACCATGTAGGAGTTCATATGAAATGTCCCCGTTGTGCTGAATTGTTGTAGCTGTTCGGAGATTGTGCTGCTTATAATTTCTCCCCAGCAAAAGCGCTGATCAGGCATATTCTTGTTCATGGTCTCTAAGTACCGCAACATCCATTTATGGAAATAATGGGCATCAGAAAGCCCGAAGACCCTGCTCAGGAATGTAATGGTGTCACTGAGCTCTTCTGAGAAGTCGCTGCGGTGGATGATTTGGGGCCACCGGGTTATTACCTTCTTGTTCTTCAGATAGACTTCGTTCATTAGTTGCATACATTGATCCTCATTGTCATCCTAGGCCTTAATGCACTCCGCTTGGCTGACGGCCACAAAGTGCCGGTGGTGAGGGATGCCGAGTATTATCTCAAAATGACGGGCAGTGAGGTTAATGACTACCTCGCCCTTGCTGTTTTCGACACATCTTGTGTCTTTGTTGTAACACTGGGCAATCACCATCAAGAATTCATTGTTGGCCGGCTACGATCGGGATTCTCTGCGGTGAAGTGCGGGGCACTACCTATTAGTTTGTCCATCCATGGACTTCTTGTGATTTTTCGAGTCCGGCCCGAGAATTCCTCCATATCAATATGCCCTAATTCTGAATCTCTGACGTCCATGCTGCACTCGGCCTGGGACTCGGGCATTCTGACCCTCTGATATATATATTTCATCTCTTCTTTTGTAAGCTTAGCCTTTCCTTTCGATTTGGTGGGTCTCTTGCTGGATGAAGACATATGTTCTTTCGAACTCAGTTGCTGATCTGCATGAAGAAGAAGTGAAACCCAACGTAGAAAGGTTGTATCAGTCATTTGATTTCCCATTGAAGTGCCAACAGAAGAAAGAGTTAGTTATTATTAGGCTCAGGGTGCATGAAAATTGCAGCTTACAGGGCTAAATAGGTAAGGCACACAGGAAAGGGGTGTTGCAAAGGTTAAACTGGCGCCAAAGGCGCATGGCGCATAGATACTGCAGAGTGCATTTTATAAAAGGTGCATGAAAACATTGTGTTACATAGAGACAGGATGCGCCCTTTGGCGCATAGACTTTTCATGTTGCACTGGGATTTGGTGCACCCTTTGGTGCATGTAAGGTTTGTGTAACAGGAACTTTTCGTGTGCCATGGCGTAGCGCATGAAGGGTTAACACAACATGATGTTGCTGTAAGGAGGGATGCGCCTGCGCCTTCAAAGCCTTGTACTTAGCGCGGATAAAGCCTGTGTTGCACTGATGCTGGGTGCGCCATTGGCGCATAGAAACATGATGCAGCAAGGAAGGTTGGCATGCCAAAGAGGGCGCAAGGTTAGCGCTTGTAGCATATGAAAGAGGCGCGCCTTGGGGGCGCAGAAGTTTACGATGCAGCAGGCAAGATGGGTGCGCCATTGGCGCGGGTTTTTATCATGTTACAGGGGTGACAGATGCGCCGAAGGAAAAAGAGGGAAACAGTGAACTAAAACACTCTCAGAGGGGTCTTCACATGGTTCAGATTGCTTTTCTCCTCTGTTCCTCCTTTGAAAGGTTACTTGGGGTATGAAATGGTTTAAACCAGGAGGGTTACAAACCATTGTTTTCAGGATAACATCCTCCTCCAGCAGATCTGGAAAGAGGAAAATAAGGAAAGATAGCACGGGGGAGGGCTAGCTCAAAAGATGTATTTCAAAAACCAACCAGCAAGCACGAAGAACCAGAAAGCAAATCACATGGAAGAGACAAGAGCACTTACCCGGATAAATAGTGAAAATCTTGAAAACGGGTCCACAATGCGTTGAAAACGATGAGGCAGAGGCTGACAGGCTCAGAGAATAAAAATCACGTGATATGCGTCTGATGATAATGACATTTGGGCGCACAAATTTTATATATATAGGTGAGCTAGTCATAAATGCGCCACCCACTTTGTAAAGGGTGCATGAAAGTTGCTGTCGACATGGAAAAGCATGCGCCCTTTGGCGCGAAAGCATTTGCCAACATGAAATTAAGCGCGCCTTTGGTGCACCGAAAGGGATGTCGACATGAGATTATGTGCGCCCTTTGGTGCACCAAAACATGGCACAACAAAAGTTGTGTTAATACGAAGGCGCATGCGCCTTGGCGCACGCAAGGAAGACTCAACATACAAGGCACACCAAAAGGCGTGTTGACACTGAAAAATATGCGCCAAAGGCTTTAAAGGGGGCGCACCAAAACATGGTGTTACATAGTAATTCCATGCGCCCAGCCAAAAAAGACTCAAAAGACTAAGTTCGAAAAACCAGATTTCCCGGGAAGGGATTTTGCAATGTTTCGAATGCAAGGGATCCCTAACGAGGGATCGGAACAAAATTTCGGTATGGTTATCGGTAAAATTGCCCTTGTCAATTTTACGGGATAACAGCTGGCTCTTTCTGGGGACTACCCCTGAGCAAACTCGGGGGTAGAGAATCCCAGATCACTTGTGCCTATCCATTGGGTAACAGAGTCGAAAAAAACAAGGGGGACCAGAGGAGAACAAAGGAAACACACAACAAACCGAAAGCAAACACACGACGAAAGCAAACACACAACTTAAAGCAAACTGTACAAAGAAGAGAGCAAGCTCTACTTCCTGAAGATCTTCAGATGTTGCCCGCTATAGGGAAGCGGGAGCTCGGTTCCATCCAGATATGAGAGATAGAAACTATTCTCTCCGTTGAGCTGCTTGATTTTGAAAGGCCCTCTCCACAGGGAATCAAACTTTCCGTGCATGCCCTTTGGCTCTCTTCGCTTGTCCCACAAAAGGATGAGATCTCCCACTTGAAAATCCCTCTGCTTGGCCTTCTTATCAAACAACCTCTTAACTTGATTCTGATGTTCAGTGATCCTGTCGACCACCCTTACTCTCTTTTCTTCAAGTTCTGCCAGATACATGATTCTCTTTTCAAGAGAATTTTGGAAAGTTTCATCTTCGATAGCTCGTGCCAAGCGCAGAGCAGGAAGTTCCGCAGAAATGGGGAGTTTGGCATCAGTGCCATATAACACTTGAAAAGGTGACATGCCGAGAGATCTCTTGGGAGTAATACGATCGGCCCACAAAGCGTCGTACAAAGACTTGTGCCACATTCGCTGATTCTCATCTACTAACTTCCGTATGATGGTCACCAAGTTCTTGTTACTGGATTCCGCCTGACCATTTCCCTGAGGGTAATAGTCTGAGGCATGAGCCAAAGTTATCCCATATTCATAGCAAAAACTAATAACTTCCCGTGAGGAGAAGTTAGAAGCATTATCAGCAACGATTTTGTTTGGAACGCCAAACCTGACAATGATATTTTCTTTAATGAAATTGCAAACCACCTCAGAAGTGGCATGCTTGACAGGTATGGCTTCCACCCACTTGGTGAAGTAATCCATTGCTGTAAGGACATAGCTATGTCCGCACTCGATTGAGGATTGAGTGCACCAATAAAATCAATTCCCCATTGTCTGAATGGTTCATTGATAATGACCGGCCTTAGGGGAAAGGCAGCCAACTTGGGCTTGCCGACGAATTGCTGGCAGGGTTCACACTTTGCCACCCAGGTGGCTGTATCTTGGAAGAGCGTCGGCCAATAGTACCTGGCTCGAATGATCTTGTGTGCTGTCACGGAGGAAGAGAAATGCCCCCCACAGGCTGAATTGTGAAAACTTTCTAGTATTTTTACCTGCTGAGGTTTGTCAACACATCGCAAAAAGATGCCATCTATCCCACGTTTATATAAACCGTCATCCCAGATGACATATTTAGCTGCTCTGAGCTTTATAGTGTGCTTCTCCTTTGCAGTTAGGTGCATTGGGCATTCGCCGTAGGTGAGGAAGAAAGTGATGTCGGAGTACCATTCATCACTAGTTGCAACAAATAGAACCAGAGGCAGAGAATCGGGCTCTTCCAGCCGGTCCTGTGCTTCGTCGGTGTAGTCACCCCTTTCATCGGGGTTTTCTGAATCTTTGTTTTCAGCCATTAGCTGACACAGGCCCTTGCCCCTTACCAGCTTGGTTGGTTTAATATCCAGGTCATACTCCTGGACCTTTGCGATCCAATTTCCTCGCAAGCTTCCTAACTCCTGCTGAGTTAGAATTGATTTCACCGCCGTGTCAGGGACCAGCACCACCGTATGCGAGTTTAGAATGTAATACCTGAAATTCTTCACTGCTTTGACAATGGCAAAGGCATGCTTTTCCAGTTGAGTCATTTTTAGTTCGTGAGGCTTGAGGGGAGAACTCATGAACGCGATCGGAGATTCAACATCCTCCGAGTTCTTTTGCATCAAGATTACGGACACAGTATGCTCAGATGCGTAACTGTACATGATGAAGTCCTTGGAGAAATCGGGACATACCAAGACTGGTGCATTAGCAACGGAAGCTTTTATTTCTTCAAATGACCTTTTCCCCTCTTCGCTCCATCTGAAAGTTGGTGACCCCTTCATCATGTTCAATATGTGACGGGTCTTCTCGGCAAAGTCAGGAACAAAATGCCTGAGAAAGTTCACCTTTCCTGAAGAAAGAATGAACACCAGTCTTGCTTGTAGGTAGAGTAAGGCTTTGAATAGCCTTAACTCTTTTGGTATCTATCTTTGTTCCTTCTTTGCTAACCACATGCCCTAGCAACTTTCCTTCCGTGACTCCAAAAATAGACTTTTTTGGGTTTAGGGAAATCCCATGTTCTCGGCACCTGGCCAACACTTGCTCCAAATGATCACAATGATCATTTCGTTGTTTAGAGAACACGGTTAAGTCATCTAAATAAACCACAATGACTTTCCCCATCATACCTTTGAATGCGAAATCCATGGCCCGCTGAAAAGTGGCGCCAGCATTAGTTAGGCCAAAAGGCATCCTGTTGTAGGCAAATGTACCCCAGGGAGTAGTGAATGCTATTTTAAATTGATCTTCAGTGAAACTTCAATCTGATTATAGCCTGAAAAACCATCAAGCATAGACAACATCTCTGATCCAGTTACTGCCTGCAGAACTTGATCCATTATCGGAAGGGGGTAGTTGTCTTTCAAGGAAGCCTGATTCAAATTGTGAACGTCTATGCATATGCGTATTTCGCCGTTCTTTTTGCACACTGGCACAATATTTGCTATCCAAGTACTGTGATGGATAGGAAAGATGATTCTCGCATCCAAAGCATCTTCTGAATTTCAGCCTGGATAGTCCCCGAGATCTTAGGATTATAGTGCCTCTGCTTCTGGCGAAAAGCTTTGACATCTTCTTTCAACGGAATGTCATGCTGAACGTCCTTTGGCTTGAAAGACTTTAGATCGGCATAGGACCATGCCAACACGTCCATATATTTTTTCAGCAACTTGACAAATTTCCGTTTCTCCTCAGGTGTGCAACATTTGCCAATGTTCACAAATTGCGGGTGCTCTATCGAACCTATATTGACCGGTTCGGTTTCTGGGGATGAGTCAGGGTCATCTCGCCTCTTCTTTTTCACAAAACGGTCATGCCTGTCGAACAACCGCTCCAGAGAAACCAGGCCCTTTGGGATTTTGTTTCCTTTGAGCTGACATATGCCATCGTTCCCTTGATTCATCGCCTTGATTGGTGACTGATTCACGGCAAGTGGAAGTAGATCCTTCAAAGTGCAATTCTTTAAAATTTTCCGCCTTTTCTAGAAAGGCAATGAGTTGATTATCATCGTTGAACACCTGCCAATGCTGAGAATTGTCTGGCACGCTCGGGCGGAAAACCACCTCAATGGTGTATTTGTTTGTTCTCAAACCTGGGTGAGGAAGCATGAGGGATGCTGAAACAACCAATGAATCGGCCATGTCATTTTGAGCCCTTGGAATGGATTCAATCGAAAAAGCATCAAACTCTTCAATGCTGTCCCACACCGCATTACGGTAATGCCTGAGCCTTTCATTCTTCACTTGGTAAATCCTTTTAACTTGATTCACAACTAGCTCCGCATCACCTTGTACTTTCAGATTCTTAATCCCTCTTTCCCTTGCGGCTTGCATGCCAAGTAACAAAGATTCATACTCAGCAGTATTATTTGTGTTAAAAACTGCAACTTGAAAGAGAGAGGAATGACTTCTTCCTCGGGAGATATTAGCACGGCTCCGGCGCCGCATCCGCTGGTTGCACAGCTGCCATCGAACTGCAAGGTCCAGATCTTATTAAGATCTCCTTCTTGAATGAGAACAACCCCTTTATCAGACTCGGTAGACAAGAAATAGTTCCCCATCCCTGATGATTCAAAAAGGATTTGAGCTTTGGGGTCTTCAGAGCTAGTAACCAAGTACTTTTTTTGTGATTCCGGCTCCAAAGTCTGCATTACGCCTTTGACGGGAATTCTAGCTTTAGACCAGTCCATATGAATTTCCCCACCAACTTCGCTGCAAAAACTTCTTCCCAGCAAAATTCCATAGGCTGCCGGAATGTCAGCAACGAGGACTGTCATCTTTACTCTTTTATCTGGGAACGCCGCAAATGTAAATTGCGCGTCTTTGATTTGGCCAACCAACGGAACCTGCTTGGTTTCCAAGGAATAACATCTGCCAAAAGGCTTGGTAAGAGTGAGGCCCAGAGCATGGGTGACTTTTGCCGGCATGACGTTATCAGAAGCCCCGGAATCAATTATGCAGTTACTCAGCTTGTGTCCATTGATTAGGAGGGAGAGATAGAAAGGCTCTATCTTGCCTGATGCGATGTTGAAGCAACATTTATGTGGGATTCAGGGGGAGTGGAAAGGATTCCTTTTGGGGAAACCTGATTAGATATAACAGCTTGACTCTGAATATATTTGGTCAATCTTACAAGCTATTCGGGATTTGACTGAAGATACTCGGCTTCAGACATTTGGATCTTGGTCTTTTTTGCATGATCTATGATATCAAATGCGGCCAAGGGTTGCGTTGGTGAAGGAATGAGTCCCTCACCTCGCGATGATGGAATAGGATTACTGGCCTTGGTAGGAACGTGAGAGGATTGATTTGGAGGAGAGATAGGGGAAAAGGTTTCCTTGTAAAAGATTTTCCAGGGAGTTGAGTAGGAAGAGGATTACCTCTTTTAGCAATGATCGAGACGCGTTTAACACGGCCTCTCTCTGCTTGGACATGGGCAGAAACTTCCGCTTCTTTTCCTTGCGAGCGAGTAAAACAGCGTATGTGATGACCTCTCACTTGCATATCCCTGGGTACCCTCTTCTTCATCAGATTCCTCCTCATCAAATTCCATATACTCGATAGTAGAGTCACCAGTCGGTTCACCGACATCTTGATCATCTTCACCTTGAGACAAAGGTTCTTCATAATACTACTCTTCTTCTTCGATTTCGGCCAGAGCGTTATTTGGAGGAGTCTCAAGTGCCAACCATGAGAGCGATTCTTGGGTAAGCGTGGTCTTTGTGAAACATTGTTAGGAACGAAATTCCTCCGCGGAATATCCCGGTATGAGGAACTGGGGGAGGCCTGGGCCAACTGCTTCTTTAATGCAAGCAAGTCATTTGCCATCTTTTGAAAGGCTGGATCAGATGAAGTAGTGGGCGAAGGGCCCAAAGATTTAGGCTTGGCTGATTCCTTTTTCAATTCGCCAGATATTATCAAATTATCTTCTATTCGAATGGCAGCGGCTTGGGCGAGAATCAAGGTGGCAACTCGTTCCTGAAGGAGCAAGAAACTAACTTTTGAGCTCATAGCATTTACGAAGAAACACTTTTGATTTTCCGGCGTTGGAAGCATGGCAACAGGGACACGGTTGATTAGTGCATTGAACCGGGCGATAAAATCACGCATGGTCTCATTGGCCTCCTTCTTTAGGTGAGTGATTCGTGATAATAATGCAAAT
The DNA here is from genome assembly GCA_018340775.1 of Taxus wallichiana var. yunnanensis. Taxonomy (NCBI): domain Eukaryota; kingdom Viridiplantae; phylum Streptophyta; class Pinopsida; order Cupressales; family Taxaceae; genus Taxus; species Taxus wallichiana. Next base: position 272,360,013 of record CM031239.1, on the reverse strand, counting down.
GCATCTTCTGAAGGTTTTTACCTGTCTTCAAAAGCATCCCGCAAGGTGGCCCAACTGGTAATAGATCCGGCTGGTAAATGCTGAAACCATTCAGCCGCAGGTCCTTGTAGAGTTTCCAGAAAAAGGCGAACCGACACATCCTCGTGAGTTACATCCAGGATACTGCATGACATGATGAATGCAGATATGTGGGAATCCGTGCTCTGATTTCCGCTCCCGTCGAATTTGGGAAAATTCTTTCGGTTTCCGTGAGGGAGTGCGTGAACTGGATGTGGTAAAGCCAAAGGACCCATCATGTTTCCCCATGGTACTGCCATTTGAAAAGCCGGAAAGAGAACACGAGCTGGAAGCACGGTTCCACTGAGTAACAAGGCACTACAAAGGGATGTGGATGCCCCTTGCGAAAGATTCTTCCTTCGAGAAGGCGAGACACTCCTGGATGACCGGTCAGCCGAGCTTAGCGCTGAAAAGCGTGCCGGTGTTATGCTGAAATTATGCCTTTGAAGCAGATCAAAAGTAGGATCAGCTTCTCCACGGGCTCTCCTGCTGCGCGTAAAAGGTTCACCCGCCAGTGTACCTTCCAGATCTGCAACGTTATGGTGCAGATTCAAACTTTCTTTTTGGCTGTACTTGCTGATTTTCTGGTTTTTCTGATAAAAACCAGCAGCATGCACTTTTCTAAATATTTAAAAACTATCCTCTTCAGAAAACCGATTGCGGTTAATGACAAATAACAACGAGGATAAGATGGTAGAGAAGATTAGTAAGCTGATTTTCGGATCTAATTTTGACTTTTTTCAAAGGGTTTCAAACTTTTAGCAAACAGTCAAAAACTCAGATCTATGGCAAAATACTGATTTTTATAAAAACTCAGCGAACTAAAGGTCTCCAACTAGGCCAGATCTATGGATCTCAGAAGAAAATTTTCAATTCGGAGCACTTTTGCAATTTTTTTGGATTTTTAACAAAAAGTTCAGATTTACAAACAGATAGTGATTCTTCTGATTTTTCTGATTTTCTATTCTATCACTATCAAAGATCTGATAGATCTGTTCGTTCCCAGTGAGTCACCAAAAACTGTTGGTCCGAAAATCATGCGCACCGGACGAGATCTATGGATAGAGAGCGAGCCAACGGTCGCAGGGCATAGCCCCTCTTTGAGTCAGCAAAGTGAAACTGGTTTATTGCTATTCTACCAGCAGGAATCTATGCAAGTCTCATGATTTTGCCTTCGGGGGTTTGGGATCTCATCCCAGTAGGGGTGTTTCCGACTGCGAAAAGAAAGGAAAGGAAGAGGGAATGAAGAAAGAGCAGGTCCGAAGGAAGAAAAGAAATGAATTCCAAAGCAGAAAGGTCAGAAGATTTATGTTTTGGGGTTGGTAGTAAACAGAGCCAAACCTACTTGCATAAACAAACAAAGCAATACTGATGATGAATAAATGACAAAAAAGTAGATATGAATCTAATAGAATAAACACATACAGATCTAACATAAGAAAGGTCTGATGCATAACACAGCTATTCAGCACAAAGTCTCAATATTTGTATTACTGTTTTCTTCTGTTACAAGAAAGCTCAAAGTCTTTTTTCTTCACTTCTATTTTTCATCTGAAAGATATCCATCTATCTCACAATACTACAAGTATTGGAGTATTTATAGAAGAAGAAGAGAAAAGAAGGCAAAAAGGAGCCAACAACTATTTACAAAGATATTTACAAAATATCTAAAAGTCATGTTGACTTTTTACAACTTGATGGATGACATCATCCCATGATGCAACATGGATGACGTCATCATTTGTATCAACATACTCAGATATTTCCAAAAAGAAAGACGGAGAAGAGAAAGAAGAAGAAGAAGAAGAAGAAGAAGAAGAAGCAGCAACTATTCGTCATCATCATCTTGCGGCCGAAAGGGGGTGGACTGCTTTTGTTGCTCCTCAGGTGACGAGATATGGAACTGAGAGCGGTATTCCATGAACTTGTTGATTATTGGCCCTAGTTGATCCTGGGAAGGATCCTTGTGCCTATCACTTATCGCCTCACAAGTCTCCCGCTCATCTATGAGCTTCTCTGGGAGTTTGGAAAAGTCCTTTTCCGCCTCAATGAGGAACCCGACGAAGTCCCTACAGGCCAGCAGGTTGTTGATAGATTCTGTGTCAAATGTGACCTCTGGCCCCGTTCCTTGAGAAGCGATCTCCTTGAAGATCCGGGTGGTTTCATCAGCTTTCCTTAAAGTGAAGGAAGGAGTAAGTAACCCTGGCGACATATTAAGAACAATTCGTTCCATTTGGTGCATCGCATCCAGGGCTTCTTCCTTGACTTTGTCAATCTTTTCTAGAATAAATTCTAGCTGATCCACCCGGTAGTCCAGAGTGGACATGATTTTGTTGAGGGCCCTTGGATGGCCGAAGACGCCGAACTTGACCAGATCTTCGACTGAACAGTCGAACATTTGTTGGAAGGTCTCGTGTTGCAGTCTAGCATGTTCCAACTCTTCTGATATGGGCCCTGCTAACGCTTGGAGCTCTTTATTCGCCTTACTGATGTTCAGGTACAAGTCGGAGAATTCGGCGATCACTTTTTCACTGTCTTTGAGGATTTGGCTCCTCCAAGCGGAAACGGCCATACCCTGCTCACCGATCTTGGCATACTCGTTAATTTTCTCCTGGCTGAGAAGCTCAGAAGTCTCGGTGGCAGTTGTGGGAGGCGCACTACCCATCTTCTGTAAGGCTTGGAGTAGATATTTGTTTTGCTCCTTTAGTTGCCTTTTCTCTTCTTTGATTTCCTGAAGCTTTTTGCAGAGGGCGTTAACTGCAGAAAGAGCCTCCCCCTGAAGACTTTCGGAAGATGTCCCCATTGTGACTTGGGTCACAGTAAAATCTGTCGGAGACAGATCCTTTTTCTCTTTGAGGGGATTGGGGTAGGTGATTTCCATAACTCTCTCCCCTACAGCACTTTGAGAGAAGCGTGTGACAGGCTTCTGCTTCTTTGCCCCCTTAGATGGGATCACGGAAAAGTCCATCGGAGCGATGGGAACTTTCCTCTTTTGCTGACTTAGCTGCTGAGAGATCCAGGCTGGACCTAAGGTAGAAGGACCGGAAACAGAGGAGGGGGCAGCTGCAGTAGAAGAGGGGAAAAACGTGGAGACACGTGGCGGCGGCATTGAGAGAATAGCCGAAGAAGTGCCCACGGAAGGAAGGGAAACTGCAGCTGCGGAAGACATAGGAGGGGAAGGGAGCTCGGAGATGAGGGAAGAAATGGAGGAGGACAGATCAACGAGGGAAGAAAAGATAGATGAAGAGGCGGGGAAACAGTAGAAGAAGGGGAAGAGGACACGACCAAAGGGATGGTCGCTTGAGTCGCTCGAGGAGGGGAAGGAAGAGAAGAAGAAGGGACGGAAGGGACCTCGGTTGTTGTGGCAATGCCGACATCCTGAGTGGATGGGCCTATTGGAACTTCCTCTTCTGCTTCTTTCTCTGGCGAATCCAGAGTTATTACCTGCTTGGGTGCCGCGGAAGGAGGACTCTCAGGGGCTTCTTCCTGAATGGTGCTGGATTCACCTTCTACGCCTTTGCCCTTGCCTTTAGGCTGATTTTTGGATCGTGGAGGTGTGTTACCCAATGGGGATGTTGTGAAATCAACCCCGAGGTAGATTAGGCCGTTCATCCGGCACCAATGTTCTGTCCTACGCAAAGTCTCCTTGACCCTCTCCTCAATTGTTTGAGGAGCCTTAGTTCTATCAATGGCTGGAAAGGGCCAATCATCCCCATCTGTGTCAGTATATACCTTGTCTACTTCATCTTCCGTAGTTTGGAAGCCTTTGGGGACAATGGCTACCCCATATTGGATGATTTCTACCAATGCTAGGCGAGAATGATCCTTCCTTCTGAGCTCTACCTCATGGAGGACGTCAATATAAATATCCTCGATCTGAGGAACATGGATTGGATCAAGTTTCACCCTTGGTAGATAGCTCCTTGGGTCGAAGGTAGGCCTGGCTGGGAAGTCATGTTTCAAATTGAGTAACTCCAGCTCTGCGAACATTTCCTTCACCTTGTGGTGGGTAGAGCATGTATATCGGCCTACTGTGAGGGGGAACGGAGTTCCACCCTTCTTTCTTTTAAGGCATTTCTCGTGGTATGTGATTAGCTGCCTTGACAGTTCAGCAGAATCAACTTAGGTCAAGCATACCTCGGTAGCCTGGTTGGCTCTCCCAAAAAGTTGGCAGCCCTTAGATAGGTGAATGTAGGAAACTGGGTGAACAGGGCTCCCCATTTCTCCGTGGCTGCCACTATGCTTTTGGTCGTGCGACCATAAGTCATATTCGGCCTTAGCAGGCAGATGATGTGGTAGAAGAATGCATCGTTGATTTTGGTGAATTGGGAGATGCTATTCTCCAGCCTCAATTCTGGATAATACTCGTATATTTTGACCTGAGGCCAAACTCCACTCCGTGTCAGGCCTGGATAGTCCCTCTCTGATGCTGTAGCATAGACCACGTAGGAGTTCATATGAAATGTCCCCGTTGTGCTGAATTGTTGTAGCTGTTCGGAGATTGTGCTGCTTATAATTTCTCCCCAGCAAAAGTGTTGATCAGGCATATTCTTGTTCATGGTCTCTAAGTACCGCAGCATCCATTTATGGAAATAATGGGCATCAGAAAGCCCGAAGACCCTGCTTAGGAATGTAATGGTGTCGCTGAGCTCTTCTGAGAAGTCGCTGCGGTGGATGATTTGGGGCCACCGGGTTATTACCTTTTTGTTCTTCAGATAGACTTCGTTCATTAGTTGCATACATTGATCCTCATTGTCATCCCAGGCCTTAATGCACTCCGCTTGGCTGACGGCCACAAAGTGCCGGTGGTGAGGGATGCCGAGTATTATCTCAAAATGATGGGCAAGTGAGGTTAATGACTACCTCGCCCTTGCTGTTTTTGACACATCTTGTGTCTTTGTTGTAACACTGGGCAATCACCATCAAGAATTCATTGTTGACGGCGCTGACTGGGATTCCTCCGGTGAAGTGCAGGGCACTGCCTATTAGTTTGTCCATCCATGGACTCCTTGTGACTTTCTGAGTCCTGGCCCAGAATTCCTCCATATCAATATGCCCTAATTCTGAATCTCTGACGTCCATGCTACACTCGGCCTGGGACTCGGGCATTCTGACCCTCTGATATTTATATTTCATCTCTTCTTCTGTAAGCTTAGCCTTTCCTTTCGATTTGGTGGGTCTCTTGCTAGATGTAGACATATGTTCTTTCGAACTCAGTTGCTGATCTGCATGAAGAAGAAGTGAAACCCAACGTAGAAAGGTTGTATCAGTCATTTGATTTCCCATTGAAGTGCCAACAGAAGAAAGAGTTAGTTATTATTAGGCTCAGGGCGCAGGGTGCATGAAAATTGCAGCTTACAGGGCTAAATAGGTAAGGCACACAGGAAAGGGGTGTTGCAAAGGTTAAACTAGCGCCAAAGGCGCATGGTGCATAGATCTTGAGTGCATTTTATAAAAGGCGCATGAAAACATTGTGTTACATAGAGACAGGATGCACCCTTTGGCACATAGACTTTTCATGTTGCACTTGGATTTGGTGCGCCCTTTGGCGCATGTAAGGTTTGTGTAATAGGAAATTTTCGTGCGCCATGGTGCAGCGCACGAAGGGTTAACACAACATGATGTTGCTGTAAGGAGGGATGTGCCTGCGCCTTCAAAGCTTTATACTTAGCGTGGATAAAGCCTGTGTTGACTGACCGGAGATCTTTAAGGTGCGCCATTGGCGCATAGAAACATGATGCAGCAAGGAAGGTTGGCACGCCAAAGAGGGCGCAAGGTTAGCACTTGTAGCATATGAAAGAGGCGCGCCTTGGGGGCGCAGAAGTTTACGATGCAACAGGTAAGATGGGTGCGCCATTGGCGCGGGTTTTTATCATGTTACAGGGGTGACAGATGCGCCGAAGGAAAAAGAGGGAAACAGTGAACTAAAACACTCTCAGAGGGGTCTTCACATGGTTCAGATTGCTTTTCTCCTCTGTTCCTCCTTTGAAAGGTTACTTGGGGTATGAAATGGTTTAAACCAGGAGGGTTACAAACCATTGTTTTCAGGATAACATCCTCCTCCAGCAGATCTGGAAAGAGGAAAATAAGGAAAGATAGCATGGGGGAGGGCTAGCTCAAAAGATGTATTTCAAAACCAACCAGCAAGCACGAAGAACCAGAAAGCAAATCACATGGAAGAGACAAGAGCACTTACCCGGATAAATAGTGAAAATCTTGAAAACGGGTCCACAATGCGTTGAAAACGACGAGGCAGAGGCTGACAGGCTCAGAGAATAAAAATCACGTGATATGCGTCTGATGATAATGACATTTGGGCGCAAATTTTATATATATAGGTGAGCTAGTCATAAATGCGCCACCCACTTTGTAAAGGGCGCATGAAAGTTGCTGTCGACATGGAAAAGCATGCGCCCTTTGGTGCACGAAAGCATTTTCCAGCATGAAATTAAGCGCCTTTGGCACACCGAAAGGGATGTCGACATGAGATTATGTGCACCCTTTGGCGCACCAAAACATGGCGCAACAAAAGTTGTGTTAATACGAAGGCGCATGCGCCTTGGCGCACGCAGGGAAGACTCAACATACAAGGTGCACCAAAAGGCGTGTTGACACTGAAAAATATGCGCCAAAGGCTTTAAAGGGGGTGCACCAAAACATGGTGTTACATAGTAATTCCATGCGCCCAGCCAAAAAAGACTCAAAAGACTAAGTTCGAAAACCAGATTTCCCGGGAAGGGATTTTGCAATGTTTCGAACGCAAGGGATCCCTAACGAGGGATCGGAACAAAATTTCGGTATGGTTATCGGTAAAATTGCCCTTGTCAATTTTACGGGATAACAGATCTCCTCATTCCTTCATGTTCTCGTGAATCCGAAAAGTGTGTATATGATAGCATCGGAAGAAGAAGATACTCAAATAATGGCAGCTTTGGATATAGACCAAATATAATGTGATTAAGAGAGGGATAGTGCAAGTGAACAGAGCTTGACTATGTAATTCCTAGTGGGATTTATTATGGGAATACAACACAATTATGCCAAGAGTTCTAGAAACTATCTTTTGTGACCAAGACAAAACCTACAACTCTAAATGGATTCCAATCTAATAATGAAACTACCTTACTCTAAACTAGTTTGCATGGAACAACAATGAAAAACTAAAACAAGAAGATCAAATGACCTCTAAATAGCAAAGGAAGATTAACAATGGATGCAAAACATGAAACTATTGAAATTCTAAGCAAGAAACTCAAAAGACCGAATGTTTAAATAGAGAAGGAGAGGGGCCTCTTGTTTGAAAACAAGGTGGCTATTTATAGCTAATGAATTGACTAGAAGGTAACTTAGAATGGATCTCCTTTACCATTAAACAAAGAGAAAAAACTATTCTGTAGGGCGGGGTAAGTGCACCAAGTTGGGGGACAATTAAGTGAACATCAAATCCGAATTTTACATTAAAAACAACAAAACATCAAATTTAATCTTCCACGGACTTAAACCATGCCGAAAAGTAAAAATATGTCATAAAAATGGTACCATTGCGTAGAGGAGACTGTTAGCTTTATAGAAATACTGATTTTAAAGTGAATAGAATAGGATAAATATCATTTTATAATTTTTTACTAATAGTAGGTCCTTAAGACACTTTTTCCCATGAATGTTTGTCTATGTTTAAGACTGCAATTTTTTTTTCACTTATCAGAATGTGATAAAACTTATACCATCCCAACTGTGGTGAAATTATATACATGTTCAAATTTTTTTTTATTTGATTTCAATATTTTTTGATGAAGTTATGGTAGGCAAACAGAAAGTGCTCTGTTTTCTTTATGTTTTCATACCACTTTCACGGAAAAAATCATAAAAAATAAAATATTACTCAAAAAAATACAAAATAAAATCCATCCCAAGATAGATAGTGGCATATAACTTCTCACCAAAGGAGAAAAATATATATCAATTTTTGGTCATCCAAATTGTGGGCAAACGGACTATAATCTTATAGGCATTTAAAAAAAAAAAAAAACCAAGTCATTGAATTTTGAGTGTTTAATATAGCTAATCTTGTCCATTTTTTTAAAAAATTAGTATTTTAGAAACTAGATTCGAATGCTATGATTCATATTAATATAAGTTTTTCTAATTTTGAGTGTATGTATTGCTAATAATCCCTACAAGTTGATATTATGTTGTTATTTGCAATATGACATCCACTTATGACCCCTTTTTTGTCCCCCAACTTGCTGCACTTACCCGGCCAAAACATAAATGCAAAGTAAAGTATCTAAAAATGTGGGTAGAAACTTGAATTTTATGTTTGACGTGATCGTCGAACATTATGGAAAACCCACATAGGATCGCCTTCCTTGTGCGGGTGGGTGGTTATAGGACCGCCGCCACTGTCTTAAAGCGGCGATCATGGGACCGCCGCCTAGACAGGGTGGTGCTCTCGTCACTTAAGACCAAAATGCAAGAAAAAGGGGGCCGGAGGGTGAATGAGGCACACGTGATACTGAGGCCGGATGAGGCACACATGATACAAACATATACTTGGCGAGCTTTTACGGATCCCGAACACCTTACAAGGAGACTTGTATCATCATTAAGGTATGTAACCTCTTTTTGGCGGTGCATTACCCTACAATTTTGGGTACATACAGTACCCCCTTGTTGTTTTGATGGGGGATGGCCCCCTAGCGGGGTTTAAGGGAAGTGCCCCAAAATCAAAATTTTGCACGCATTTGTTCATTATAAAATCGGGGCTATTCATTATTAGTCTGTCATTCTAAGCCTCTGTCGTCCCACTTTCATCTATTCTACAATATACCATTCAACATAGCTATCATCCTACCCCACAACCATACTAGCTAAGAGATGTTCATCCAAAACATTGTTGTCTAAAATATAGAGATGATTGTCTATCTGTGAAGAGACGACTGCCGAATGTGCTTCCGATTGTTTGAGATGGAAATTCAAGGGAAAGATGGTCATCCAACCCAGATCCTTCAAACCTAGCCCCAATCTTTGAAAGATGGTCGTGTAATTCATCCCCAATACCGAAAGAAAACCATCTAACCCAGCCCCAATAGTGAAAGATAGCCGTCCAACCCAACCCTATCTCGAAACTACATGGATATTCGTTTAACTATTAGACAACACATTTTTGTCTTATACTACATAAACTTATGTCTAACAACCGTCTAACTCTGTGAAACCATATAAACCTTCAGCATATCAAATCAAATTTTCGTGAAATGGTTTTTGAAATTTTCCATTTCTTGAAATTCAATTTCAAAGATTCGCCACCCATTCTATAATAATTTTTTTGATAGGGGTCTTAAAATGAACCTTGTACATAACACATCAACATCAATATATATATATATATACGATGTTGATGTGTTATATATATATCAAAATGAATCGATAGTACATCATATACAATCCACCTCTCAAAATACAACAAACATCCCTCAAGTTCCCCTCCTTCAAATGGAGGTTGTCTCAATTTTTAAGCCAATGGTTCCATAATTAGCACATAGGGATCATGATAGTGATGCGGCTCTATATCAATTTCCTTCACACTCTCCCTCTGTTATATCCACCCTAGTATCTAACTCAATTTTACAATCTACATCATTCATGTGGAATATATATTCCTCTTGTGTATATAACAATATCACTTCTTACTCTCATGTCAATGATGTATGTGCTTGAATAAGGCCGTACAATGAGGATTCATGTCTCCTACACTCACATTCATGCGAAAATACCTATGACTTGGAATCTTGTGAGATTCCTCTCCCGATATCATAAATACAATAACTAAGTTTCCTTCCATTACTCGATATTGGATCTTGTATCACATCCTTATTTTCTAGGTCTAGGATGTCATCCAAGATCTCGATGATGTGCACCATCAATAAATGATTGTAACTCTATTGTGGACCACTCTTCCAAACACATAAATCACATATCTCATTAAAAATATATTGAAAATTCATTCAACATAATCTATGCTTCCATAATATTAAGCTTTGAGGATCACCCGACTCACTCTAATTTTTGAATATTATCGTTCCATGTGATTTACCTCCCAAAATAGTCCCAACTTATCATATCTTGATCAAAGAGATCCTATAAATCATGTCCACCTATCTCGGGAACTAGTATCATGTATGATCTCATTAAGTCATTTGCTTTATGCCCTAGCCACACCATCATATAAGTTGGTATATGGGTATATATACTTGATAAATATCCTCTTCCCACCCTTTATAACCACCACTTTTAGTTCAATTCTTAGAGCCTCTATACTCTCCCCTCCTCTCTCGATCTCATATCTCTTAGGTTTTCCCCCACCTATACTACTTGAGGTCCCTATATACATATTTATCCCCTATGTAATTATTTCCTACCACCTAGGTGTGGGGCATGCATAACTTGATGTGGTTCTAATGGTAGTATTAATACCATTGATCCCACTCTCCTTCATTTATTTCACATGTTGTAGATGATACTTTGAAAAGGTAGGGCTACCACATGAGTTGGATGCCAAAATATACCCAAAGTCAATTAACTCGTAATGTCTCCACCACCAAATGTAATGTATTGTAATCTTTAGATCTCCTTAGAAACCATTATAATTTGAAAAATAGGCCATTGGTCCACTCTCCCTCTTTAGGGATGTCATACTACATGTTCCTATCTTACATATATCCAAAAATATTCCAAAATTATGGGCCTATCTCCCTCTATAGAATCCTTAAAGAATCATGTGCTACTAGTAGTGGTGGCCATATAGGTCTATACATCAATAAATACTTATAAATCTGCACTTCCAATAATTTGATGGTCCCCAATTCCTTCTCGCTACCCCACACAAATCTTGTATAATTCATGTACTAGTTGTATCCATGTGGTTTTCCCCAAATAAATTGTGTGTCATCTTTTAATACCTCTTTACATGCTACCAATACAAACTAATGTACTACTCCATTTGTGTTTTAGCACAACATTTATCCTAGAAATTTCTCCAATCCTAAATTCCATTGGTGATGCTATGATCAATCATTATAACATGGTCGATCCTATTTATGTAAGGGGTCCACAATTTTTATAGAATTAAAGTCAAATACCTAACCTAATTAATCCAAAATTAAAAAAATCTCCCAAACCCACCTAGACTTCAACCCAATTTACATTTCAACTATCTTTGAGGCAAAATTTTTCTTGGTATAACAACTAATTACACAAAGAAAAACTGATTTCTTTTCTCTTTAACATCCAACCACAATACATCCATTTGAATAGGAATAATCTCTTCTTATTTTTAAGGAGGCTTATGACAATAATACTATACATGAGAGTTGTTAAAATAACTCTCCTAACAACTAACAACTTATCCATTCAACACATGGTAATTAATATTTACTCTTCCGTAAATACCCACGTGAACACTAATTCCTAACATTCCCCTCGGTATGAACATGGGGAAAACATGTCTTGTATCTATACCTAGTCATGATCTAGTGATTTTTACAAGACAATCACAAACCCTAGTGATGGTTTTACATATGGTTAACCAAAAACTAAAAGTGGTAGTTTTACACGTGGATTACCACAAACCAAAAGATAATAGTTTTGAAAATGGTTTACCAACAACCAAGAGTGGTGGTTTTACAAGTGGTTTACCACAAACCAACAATGATGGTTTTGTAAGTGGGTTACCAACAACCACATCATGATGTACGGTACTCTCATAAACTCTTATCAAGATCTCAGTGCAGGGAATCATATATGAAATTTTGTTTCTCATACACATATAGAAAATTTTTTCATAATGGAAATGGAATATTGGTATCATGTTCCTTCCCCAATGTGAAATTTCCATTTATTCAACAAAACAAACAATTTGGAACACAATACATAGAAACATTGAAATCTGAAGCACACTTAAAAAAATCAAAAACATACTTTGAAAAAAATCCACCAAACCATATGTGTGGCCTCGTCATTGGTGAATGATGAGAGGTCGTTGATCGACCTCCAACCTCCATTTTCCACTATCCTCCGGTGTGAAGATGCTAACTCAAAAAATTTGAATTTTGAGGCTCATTAATTTATCTTGGGTGTTGGATTCCAATGAAAATGCACACATAAGGCAATTGTTTTCAAATTTTATAATGACACTTTTTATGGCTTAAAAATGAGTAGAGTACAATAAGACACAAGGACACTAATTATTTTGACTCTTAACACAATGACAATTAAATGAAAAAACTTGACGATAATGAATATTAATGAATAAACAATACACAGTTGCACTTGATGACCAACTACTTTGATGACATGGACAATTCCTTTCTTGACTTTGACAAGACAATACTTGACTTCTTTATTGACAATGAACACATAAAATGAATTTATTGGGATGAACTAATCACAATGATTGACTTTGAGCTGATTTAAATGACGATTATAAATTTCTATTTTCTAAAATAGATAAAGCTATCAATTAAAAATTAATTAGACCACCTAAATCTAAGAGATATTATAAATTATAAAATTTATAAAATAATAAATTAAAACTTAACCTATTTTGGACTAATAACAAAACATAAAGAACAAACTCAAAACCTATAAACTCTTGTAACAATAAAATTATCCTACACTTGGATAGATAAAGGAAAACAAGGTCTAATCATGAAGACATCCTCATGTTGGGTTTGATGAAAGATGTAGAGAATCATTGAATCCTCTATATAATTTCTTCTAGCTTAGTGGAAAGCCATACACAACTAAGCGGTAACACTCTCGACTTTAAAGCATGCAAATAATTTATGAAGTAGAATTGGTTAAAAATAACCTATGAACTCGACCATGACCACTTGCCGTATCCTGAAGGGAATACCAATCTCATGTGATTCACCTACCATGGGGTTCACACTATCATGTACCCCATATCAGCCACCTCATCCGCCACATCATAATATCGCCATCATCACTAAATCAATCAAGTTGGGTAATCTCAAAAATCAATATCTTTAATGGTGGAAGCACAATAGTGTGTCCCACTTGGTGTTCCAAAAATGTGAGTGGTAGTTGGGGTAGCTTGTGGTTTAAAGGGTGTTTACCCAAACACCGCCTTTGCCCAAACCGCCATGTAATCCACATAAAGGTGTTCGTCTTAACACCTTGTTTATATATTTGTGTCGACATGAAGGCTGCCACTTTTTCCCTCCACCCACCGGTTTTCACACGAATGATTACTTTCCCGAATGGATCTCGCATGCCCCAATGTCGCCCGAATGATTCTTTTACTAGGTATTCTCCATTATTTTGAGTATTTTTTTCCGATATATTAAAAAATAGGGGAGAGGTTTTAATTTTTGTTGTTGTTTTTAGGGATATCTTTGTGCCTGCAGACCAACAAGATTGTAGAAATTAGCTTGAAATTCTTGAGTGTAAAAATTTAATAGGTTTTCCTAAGAAAATTTTCACTCAAATCTTTCTTAAAACCCTTAGAGGTTTTTAGACAAACCCATGAAGATGAATTTTTGTCTTAAAATGGTAACTACTTGGTTTAAAGGCTTAAGGCTTATTCCAATGCCTTATTCTTACCTCCTCCACATTTAAAATTTACCAAGTAGGGAAACGGTGAAACACTAAACCCAAAAACAAGTATCAACTCCCGTCTCTCGCCTCCTTAAAAAAAAGGAATTCTTCACTATTATCTAGTGATATGGATTATGGGTATGAAAAATCACGATCTAAATTCTTGGCTATAAAATATACCTCGATTTTCCACTCCTAGTGAGACATATACTATTAGTCTACATTCTACCAAAGGCCCATTAGCTAGCTCCTTACCCATTTTTGAGGCACATTATGGGCCCATTTTGTTGCATATTCTAGTTGAATCTTTGTAAATACATGCTCATATTATTGATAACTTGTTCAAACCTAGTTTTTGTTGACCTTAGTTGAGTATGATTCAAGTGATAGTAAATTAGTTAGTGGGGTTGAAGCTCCAATATTTTGTGTTCGTACTAAGTTCCTTGTTTTTATATCCTCTCTTAACATAAAAAGACTAGAGTAAATAGATAACTACATTTTAGATGATGATGGGTTTTTAGATGTTGCTACTAATGAGATTTTAGATGTTGATATTAGTAATGATGTGGATCTACATGATGATGTTCCTATTTGGGAGCATGAAAATGCTAAATTTACTCCATTTTTCTCTACTCTCTCTCTAAGTGTGCAAATTATGTTATTAGAAATTATGCTTCTCTTTCTTTTATACAAGTAGCTAATGTTAATATTAATATACCATCTATATGTCTTAATGCTAATAGTGATTGTATACTATGTTTCAAAGCTAGTACGTAAAAAATGATTATACATGTGTATGGATTTAGGAATGCTAGACATCTTTTTCAAGGCCACATCTTCTTGATTAAGGAAAATGCAATTAATGACTCATGTGATTCAATCATTGAACTTTGTTTACATTTTCTCAACACAGAGAGGGAAATTTTACCCACAAATACTTCCACACATTATCATGACACTATTCCTAATTTATACATAGACACCACATCCATCACTCCACGAGTTCCACTTATATTTTTAGATGAATTTAAGGTGTTGCACCATGGTAATGCTTCTTAAATGACAACCAATATATTTTGATAAGAACATTGATCATCAACATGATATTATTCTTACTATTCTTGATAAATGATAAATCCAGTTACCCTCTACTATACACCATCCTCATCATTGGTTGGAATATGAGAAATGATGACCTTTCTATAATTTCCATCATATTAATGGACACCGTGATAATGATTTTTGGTACATTCCTACTAGCTTTTCTCATTTGCAATATGAAAAGAAACTTCTTTCACTACATATGCACAAGTGATAACGTAATAGAAATTTCTACTTCTAGCTATCACTAAAATGGTGAAAAGAAACTTTTTTCACCGTGTATGTGCAAGCCATAACCTAATTTATAACTTTCTACTTCTAGCTATCATTATAATAAGGCCCTATCAATCATGTTAACCTTATAAGGTCCATGATGGGTCACTATTCTTAAAGTCCATAATAGGGTTTAAATGGTCAACTTGAAGAAGGTTACTATTCCAAACCAAAACATGTCTAATCCCTCAAATTACATGACCTACATCTTCTAAATAAGGTCTCGTATAACTTTGATCAAAACCAAGTTTTCAATGGTTCATTACGACCTATTGCAATAGACCTTTTAAACAAATATACTCACATTAACATATATACAAGTGCTCCAAAAAATGATAAATGACATACTTAATCAATTGTTTATTTAGATATCATTTTCCCTTTTATATTGATAGCTCACAATTGATTCTATGAATTGCCTTCTTGGATTAATACTATTGTCTAAAGACAATTTGTCATGCCATATGCTAGACTGTGTTCATCAAATCATCTACAAGATCATTGTATATTCTTGATTTATGCATGTGAAAGTGGTTCAAATATTCCTTAGGATATCTCTTACCTCAATTAAAAACTAGCCTTCAAAATAAGTCCAATCATTTCTATGTTAGATAGTAGCTCCAATTGAGTATTTTATATGATCTTACTAATGTCTAACTTGTAAATTTTGCATTGATATCAATTCACCCTTAAGTTCATATTGAAGTTGTTAGCATAAGATAACTATTTAAATATTGTTCATTCTTGGATATATTTTTTCTTGGCCTATGGGGCATATCATGTGTATTTCTATTTAACATTTCTACACAATTAGATCATAAAATTCCATATATGAGTAATATATTGTAAGAGTTCATATTAAGTGCACTTTCATGTGTATTAATCTTGTAGGTAATAATGTGCCCTTATACACATTTTTTGTACCAATAACCTTGATATTAGTTTTCTAGCCCAAAAACATAGGGATATAGTAACACTCGTATCCATAAGAAATCTTCAAGTTATTCTTTAGAGTTTAGATATCTTGTTTCTTGGCCTATGGGGCATATCATGGGTATTTCTATTCAACATTTCTACACAATTAGATCATAGAATTCCATGTATGAGTAATATACTATAAGAGTTCATATTAAGTGCACTTTCATATGTATTAGGTAATAACGTGATCTTATATGCATTTTTGTACTAGTAACCTTGATATTATTTTTCTAGCTCAAAAGTAAGGGATAAGGTAGCATTTATTTACCATTTTATAGGATAATTTAATAATCATTATCATAAATTTTTAAACATTTTTACCTAGATTACTTTGGTTCCCTATGTGATGAATATGTCAAATTAAGGCATGTAGGTGATATCATATTGGTATAGTGCATATAGAGATTTAATTTCTAAATTCATAAATAGTTTAATTTTTCATAATACTTTTTGTTTTTACAAATATGTTTTTGTTAAAATTTAAAAATAGGGGGGAGGATTTCAAAAAAAAATTTCCAATTTTTTTAATATATGTGAAATTATATTAATTTAGGGTTTATGGTTGCTAAAAAAGTACTCTAAATTGAATTTTACTTTCATTTTTTACAGTTATGGCTTCTTCCTCTGTTAATTTGTTTGTGAGGACTGATTTAGAGATAGAAAAAATATCATCTATTCTTGACTTTTGAGTACAGTTGAGAAATAAAAACACATTGTGAATATATATTGAAATATCTTCAAAAAATACAAAAACCCTTAAAAACATACAACCCTTTCCAAACGAGTCAATAAAAATTTTAATGGATGAATTAAAATCAAGTGTGAGAGGTACTATGGGATATATTGAAGTTGTAGCTAGACTTCCTAATAAGGAAGTCATTCTTGTGTTAGACGAGTTATGTAAGAAAAAATAAAATCAAGGAATATTATGTAAACACATGTACATGTCACCTTTGTGTACCATTGATTTATCTGACTTTGTGGTATCTCAAGGACAATTTCCTAATAATGACTAGTTACATTATATTTCATTATGATGCTACACGATGGGGTTCATGTAGTAAAGCTAAAAGTGAACTATTTAGAAATCCCTAGTTATTTCAAGAAGGGGTGCGACCACATTAGCAACAAGCCTACATATAAATAGGAATTATCTTCTACTATTGTTGACATGCGATAGCTTGTAGAGAGGCCACGACCTTTCTTACTTGGATTTCGAGGATTGTCATTACGCCTTTGATTATGAGTGCCCATGAGGGTGCTATAGAGGGTCTTGGGAGCATTGCTCATGAGACCCAATTTATCTCTTATGAACATGTGGGTTAGTTCCTTGAGAGACGTGGTAGTATTGTAAGAGCTAGTAGTAACAATGATACACGTAGCTAGTTATACACTCGTGCAAATTTGATAGCACTTTGATGAGTTCGAGGTAGTTATGGATGTTACGCAGATGCATCCACTAGGACACATCATGGATTCCGACTTATTGAGTGCATATGAGCTGATTACACAGACCATGGCATTCCACTATGACGGTTTTGGATTATATGGACTAGAGTAATGTTCAGGTAATGTATCTTCTACAATCGAACCTCCTTTTGTTGGGATTTTGACATCAATGTTCAACATTTTTCTATCCTGGTGTGTGAAAATTAAACCTTAAATTTATTAATTTATTTTATTACATTATTAATTTACAATTTATCAATATTTAAATAGATATATAAGATTTAGTGTTGACATACAATATTGAATGTTTACTTGTGTATTTAGGCATCTACTCCAACGCATGTTGGTGAGCATTGTGGTGCTTCCCGGTGCACAACACATCAATATATGACATATTTAGAACTATTGAATGATTCGAGCCATGATATATCACTTGATGTTGAGGGCATGAGTCAGCTTCCTTCATTTGGCTCGTTATTCGGTGGTGTTGATGTTGTGAATCAGCCGGATGTAGTTGTTGGTGGTGGCCCCAAAGATTTGGAGACACACTCTGCCAAGTACACACACACACACAATGTTTTAGATTTAGTATTTATTCTAAATTGAAATATGTGAAATTGATGTTTTATTAAAAAAATGTTTATCAAATTCTTAAATTTGATGTTGGTGAGCATTATGGTGCTTCCTAAAGCACACAACATATCAATATATGACATATTCGAACTCTTGAATGAGTTGAGCCATGATATATCACTTGATGTTGAGGGCATGAGTTGGCTTCCTTCATTTGGCTCGTTATTTGTTGGTGTTGACGTTGTGAATTAGCTAGAGGTAGTTGTTGGTGGCGGCCCCAAATATTTGGAGACACAATCTCCGAGGTATATATATATATATATATATATATATATATATATATATGTTTATATACTATGTTTTAGATTTAATATTTATTCTAAATTGAAATTTGTGAAATTGATGTTTTATTAAAAAAATGTTCATCAACTTCTTAAATTTAATTTATTTTGTTTCACAAGGATCTAGAATTTAGAGATGTACACATAGTGTTGATAATCCCAACATGTGCCCACAAATAGATACAAATGTAATCAATTAAATTGTTATATGATATATTAAATTAATCAAGAAATTTTTGTAGAATTTTGCTTATAAATTTTAATATGGTATTTTATATATAGTTTTTGATGTGTATATATATATTTTTATAATTATGAAGGGTGTAGCAGAGCCTAGTGAGGGATTCGATACCGCCCCTACTAGAGGCTGACAGGATACCAATTAGATCATACATTTTATCTTGGTTTTCATCATGTATGTGTATATAGTGTTTACATGAGATTTTGATATGACTTAGACATGTATATATATTATTGGGATATTACTTGTATATAGATATTGATTTATCACATGTATCTTGTTGATCTATACACATGTATTTTATTGATTGACTTAGAAATGTGTTAAATGATTGATTGATTTATGAGTTTTGATTACAACATGCAATGTGATGATCTAAGTGTTAGGTTATGGAGTCTATTTTCATGTGAGAAAGTGTTGAAGACTATACACTAAGTGTAATGTACGAGTAAGTGTTGAATTATTTTTGGCCTTAAAATGTACTCGATATATCGGGAAACGTGCTTTTCTCATATGGGTGGGATTTTTGACCCATAGGTTTATGGGATGGTCTTGGCCCGTGGTTTTAATACCCACGATTTTATAAAACTGATTAAGCAGTTGTCTACTTATATGGTTTTATGCATATGGTAGGCATATGTAATATTGTAGATGTGTTTTAAATTTGGGTGTGAATTCGATAGAGTTTGTTGAGCCTAGATTCAAATAGATATGGGTATTGTATTGAGAGAGTGGTGGCTTGTAATAAAATTTGAGCAAGTGATTCTTGGTGGACGTAGCCCAAATTGGGTGAACCACATTAAATACTATCTCTTTGTGTTGTGTTATTTTATTCTGCACTTTTATTTGAGATCTATAATATTTTATGCATATTAGTTTCTACTATTGCGATTCTATGAGGGATTATTCCACATATTTTATCCCTTATTTCCTAACAATTGGTATCAAATCTTGATTTGGTTTGTTGAATTTTTGAATGTAGGGAAAGTTTTATCTTGAGTGGGAGCTATGGCAGATGATGGAAGATCTAGGGTTGATAAATTCAATGGGAAAAATTTCAGTCTTTGGAAGATGCATATGGAAGATTACCTTTATCAGAAGGATCTTTATATTCCATTGTTATCGAGAAGGTGAAAAAACCCTTGAGCATGACGGATGCAGAGTGGGATTTTACGGATAGGAAGGCACTTGGGACTATCATGTCTGCGTGTCTTGCATATTCGGTATTGTTTAATGTTTCAAAGGAAAAGACTACAAAAGAACCGATGGATGCATTAGGAAGTTGTATGAAAAATCCTCTCGCCTCTAAAAAGATATTTTTAATAAAAAAGTTGTTTAATATGAAGATGTCCGAGAATGGTTCAGTAGCAGTTCATTTAAATGATTTTAATACGGTTGTAAATATTATAGCTTTGGTTATAATAGAATTTGATGAAGAATTTAGGGCTTTATTAGTTATGTGCTCTTTACCTGAGAGTTTAAATAGCTTGGTAATGGCGGTAAGCAACTCGGTTCCAGCTAACTCAAAGTTGAAGTTTGAGGATGTTGTAGGGGTGATTCTGAGCTAGGAAATGTGAAGAAAAATCTTTGGTGAATCTTCTACTTTAGGGAATTCTTTGAAAATGGAAACTAGAGGGAGACAAAAGAATAGAGGAAGTCATGGAAAATCAAAGGATCAAGAAAGGTCAAAATCCAAAAGCAAGATAATATCTTTGGCATTGTGGAAAGTTTGAGCATGCAAAGAAGGACTATTGGGAGCTTGAGAATAAGAAGAAACAACATGAAGAAAACAAGGAGGTAAATGTTGCAACAGTAATGTATGTCGGGATGCTTTGATTCTTTCTTTGCATAATATTACTAAATTTTTGGGTTTTAGATTCAGGGGGCTTCTTTCGTGCTACTCCACATAGGCATTATTTTGTTGATTATGTTCAAGAAAATTTTGGGCATGTTTTTCTTGGTGATGATGAGCCTTTTAACATAGTTGGAAAAGGTTTTGTTTAGGTTAAGATGCATAATGGGAATACTTGGCTATTGAAGGATGTCGACACATGAGCCCGCATTAAGACAAAATTTGACATCGATAGGGCAGTTAGGAAGTGATGGTTGTCTTGTGATATTTACTGGTGACTCTTGGAAGGTTACAAGGGTGCTCTTGTGGTGGCAAGAGGTAAGAAGGTTGGAACCTTGTATTTAACCACTTATAACACTAATGTTTGTAATCTTGTGGATTGAAGTAGATACAACATTGTGGCACTATAGGCTCGGTCATATGATCCATAAGGGCATGGAGATCATAAAGAAGGATTTTCCCAGATATATAGAAATAGGTTTGGAGTTACGTGAGGATTTGTATATATGGGAAACATAAGTGAGTAAGGTTTCTCAAGGTTAAACCTATAAAGAAAGAGAGTAAGTTAGAGCTGGTGCACTACGATGTGTGGGGTCCAACTCGGGTATCATCTCTTGGGGTTCAAGTTATTATGTTAATTTTATTGATGATGCAACAAGGAAAGTTTGGGTTTATTGTATTAGAAAAAATCTGATGTATTTGACACTTTTGTTAAATGGAAAGCCTTAGTAGAGAATGAAAAAGGTCTTAAGCTAAAATGTCGGGTCGGATAATGGAGGGGAGTATTACAACAATGAATTTGATTATTACTGTTCTAAGAATGGAATCCATAGGTAAAAGATGGTTCCAGGAACTCCACAGAAGAATGGGGTGTCAGAAAAGATGAATAGAACAATAATGGAACATGCTAGGAACATGAGGTTACATGCAAGACGCCGCCTCTTTCTTTTTGGGCGAAGCGGTGAGCACTGAGATGTGTACTTGATAAACAGAGGACCCTCAAGTGCCTTGGATGGAGGCATACTTAAGGAGGCTTGGTATGGTAAGAAAGTTGATTATTCATTTCTTAGAGTCTTTGGATGTGAGGTGTTTGTTCATATAGACAAGGATGATAGGACCAAGCTAAAGGCTAAATTAGAAAAATGTACTCTAATTGGTTATGGTGGTGATGACTTTGGATATAAATGTTGGATTATTAAGGACAAGAAAATCATTCGATCTAGGGATGTGGTCTTTAATGAGATGGTCATGTATAAGCAGTAGTTGCAAGAAAATAGGGAAGAATTTAAGAAAGAATATGCAACGGTAGAGGATCTTTCGGATGTAAAAGTAACACATGAATTAGTTCAGAACCTCCTCAATAGGAACCCCAAACTCCTATATTGAGGAGGTCTTCTAGGTAAGAAGAGAACTGAATGTTTTCTCCTTCTCTTTATTATTTATTACTCACCGATAGTGGAGAGCCGAGAGAGCTTTGATGAAGCAATGCGGGTAGATGCTAAGAAGAAGTGGGAGTAAGCCATGGATGAGGAGCATCGGGATCTCATGGAAAACCGGACATGGGATTTGGTGAAGCTACGAAGGAAAAGAGCATTATAGAATAAGTGGTGTTTAGAGTCAAAGAGGAAGAAGGAGGCAAGAAAAGATACAAGGCCCGGTTGGTGGTCAAGGGGTTTACACAGAAAAACGTACAAATTTTGATAATATTTTTTCTCCTATAGTAAAAATGAATTCTATTAGAACTATTCTTAGAATATTTGCAGTAGAAGACTTGCACTTAGAGCAGCTTGATGTAAAAACTACATTTCTACATGTTGATTTGGAGGAGGAACTATATATTTAGCAAGAGAGGGCTATGAGGTCAAAGGTAAAGAGGAGATGGTATGCAAACAAAAGAAGATCTTGTATGGCCTGAAACAAGCTCCACGTCAATGGTATAAGAAATTTGATAGCTTCATGATGGAGAAAGGTTATATTAGATGTCATTCTGACCATTACATGTATATAAAGAAATTTGAGGATGACAGTTATATTATCATGTGCTTGTATGTGGATGACATGTTGGTTACGGGTAAAACATGAAGGAAATAAAATTACTCAAGAAAAAACTAAGTGAATCCTTTGCTATGAAAGATTTGAGGGCAGCCAAAAAAATCCTTGTTAGGAGACTATCTCGGGATAGGAAGGAACGGAAGATGAATTTATCTTAGGAAGAGTACATTAAGAAGGTATTGGAGAGGTTTAATATGCAAGATGCTAAACAAGTTGGGATTTATTTGGCAGGCCATTTCAAGTTATCAAAGGAGTAGTGTCCCAAGATAGAGCGGGAGAGAAACCGGATGTCCAAGGTACCTTACTCATCGGTGATTGGCGGTTTGATGTATGCCATGGTGTGCACTAGGCCTGATATTTCCCATGCATTGGGAGTCGTGAGTAGATTTATGAGTGATCTAGGTAGAGATCAGCGATGAGAAAATAAAGTGGAACCTTTGGTATTTGAGAGGGACCATTGGGACAATTTTGTGCTACAGTGGATCGAGACACCATTTTGTGTGGGTATATAGATTTAGATATGGCTGGAGATGTAGACAGTAGGAAGAGCATGACAGCTTATGTTTACACTTTAGGTGGGACAAGTAGTGAACTGGATTTCATGACTACGAAGTTTGGTGGCTTTGTCAACCACAAAGGTTAAGTATGTTGCTGCCACAGAGGTAAGCAAAGAAATGATTTGGTTACAACAATTGTTTAGGAGTTGGGACATAAGTAGGAGGAAGGAAAGATGCATAGTGACGATCAGAGTGCTATACACCTAGCTAATAACTTTGCTTTCCACTCTAGGATGAAGCATATACAGTTAAGGTACCATTTCATCAGAAAAGCTTTGGAGGAAGAGAAGTTGAAGATGGAGAAGATCCATACCGGTTATAATCCTACGGACATGATGATGAAGGTGGTCACAAGGAAAAACTAAAGTTTCTTTCAACTTTGGTTGGTCTTCACAAAAACTAGTAAAGGGTTGAGAAGCTTGCTCAGAGCAAAACTAGTCTCCAAGTGGGATATTGTTAGGTTGTGGAGCCTGTTTTCATGTGAGAAAGTGTTGAAGACTGTACACTAAGAGTACTGTACACTAAGTGTTGAATTGTTTTTTGGCCTTAAAACATGCCCGATATATCGGGAAACATGCTTTTCTCATATGGGAAAGATTTTTGACCCATAGGTTTATGGGACAATTTTGGCCCATGTTTTTAATACCCATAGTTTTGTAAAACTGCTTAAGTAATTGTCTACTTATATTGTTTTATGCATATGGTAGGCATATGTAATATTGTAGATGTGTTTTGAATTTGGGTGTGAATTCTGTAGAGTTTGTTGAGCCTAGCTCCAAATGATTTAGGTATTGTATTGAGAGAGCAGTGTCTTGTAATAAAATCTAAGCACGTGATTCTTGGTGGACGTAGCCCAAATTGGGTGAACCACGTTAAATACTCTCTCTTTGTGTTGTGTTATTTTATTCTACAATTTTATTTGAGATCTGTAATATTTTTTTGCATATTAGTTTCTACTGTTGCGATTCTGTGAGGGATTATTCCACATATTTTATCCCTTATTTCCTAACACTAAGAATGGATTTAAGAACATGTTATTAACTTTATAATATGAGTCACTAATTTATTTTAATTTAGAGAAAATGATCATTTAATATTATTTGTGTACTCAAGTAATGCATGAACCTAGAACTCTCTTACTTATATATTATGAAACTAATGAAACATGAACCTTATCATAGTAATGTTATCTCTCAAAAGTGCACCCTATAGAGAGATGAATGCAGGTGTTCTAAGTTTTCTCTGTATCTCTCTCTTTCATAGATACAATGGAAACACCTCATGTCTGTGGGTATACCTATATTGAGGTGAGTCTCCGATTATCAAGGCCGGTTCCTTTTGATGTATCCTAAACTAATTTTTTGGGGTTTGAGGGTAAAAAGATGACTGTAAATGAATTCAAAAATGAGGTGATACACAAAACTTGTTTGAGGTATTTGACTGAGTACATGCACAATTGATATGAGAATGAATTTTGGATGCACAAACCAATAGTTTTCAGTAGAATATTAAGGCAAAAACTTGATGTATTGAGGGAAAATTTCACAACAATACTGTTAAGATACACATGCACACTAATATCATGTAGAAATTACTAAATTTGCAAATAGGGTAGGATGATTAACTAGGGAATTTGACATTCACAAGGATTAATAAGACATACACAAGACTACAAATTATTGGAAAGGAAAAATATAATTCTCATTCAAAGGGAAAAACTAGCAAAATCTACTTCAACACTCCTATGTCCAAAAGTTCCCCCTCGTGCTTTGCCAATGCACACAATATATAGCAAAATTATTCATCCCACCCTTCCTAAAAATAGACAAATATGTACTCGCTGATGCATCCTATTTTTATCCTTTATTTATGAATAAACAAAGGAATAAAATAAACGTGCTAATACATTAGGGTATTAATAGCCTTTGGTTACAAAAGTACAACTCAGTCAAATTGTAGTTGACTGTTCTATTTTTAATAAAGTTGGATGAATAACTTAGCTAAAAATAAGCTTTGATTCATGAGCAAGTATTCTCCAATACATGCAAACTCGTCTTCTAGTTGATGATGTGACATCTGTAACTTGATCCACTTGCAATTTGCAAAAATAACATTTTAAACTGCCCCTTGGATGCATATGCAAAATTAATCTCCCTACAAGTAAAAATAATGCCTTGTCTCTTACACTTAGAAAAAGTTTAATCAATTCCACATCACCCATTGTGGGGACCATTATGAGCACATGTGCAATAATACTCTTATTTTTGTGGAAAATAAGGTAATAGGCCTCCAAAAAGGGCTCCTTATACTCTGATGTTGACCTCTGCTTGTCTTCTTGTGGTCACATGAAGAATTGCACTTGTGCACATAATGTTATTGTCTGCTTTCTAAAACTCCCACTGTGGGGACCACTGTGATGTGAACACTTGTCTTCATTCTGGATTTGACCTCCTTTGTTGACTTGGCATATTATTATGATTTAAAATAACATTGCTTTATACTATATACTCGACCACCTTTTTGGTTGTCATAGTCATACTATATACTCGGCCACCTTTTGATTATCATTACATAGTAATTGTTGTCGGTATTATAGTATTTTGGCATATGTTTAGGACCTTAACCAAGGTCAATGCAATGATTCTTTTAATGATATGGGCTGGCCCCTTTCCCATGGTGACTCACCCCTTGAGCTTTGTCGGTGGTTCTCCTTTCGAGGCTAACTCGGTTGTGGTTAGGGTTTACCTTTTCTTTGAACCTGGTGAATGGTTTATGGCCATTGATTTGAGTACTTGTCGATCCCAAACCATTGATCTAATCAGGGTAGGTGAGGAGCTGACCATGGTAATTTTAGTTTTTCTTTGATCTTGGTGACTGCTTTGTGGACATTGATCTTGTGTACTTGATCTTCACCACCGTGGATCTTTAACCTGGGTGGTTGGCTTGGGTGATGATCCGATACCATTGATTTTTGTACTATTGGTTTATTTCCATCGATCTTTAACTCAAATGAGTTAGGTTTATTTAAAAAAATCATTGATCTTATCACTTATCATTATCACTTGCTCGTTCTGAGCAGCGAAGCCCATAAAATTACCCCATGAAGCCATTTTTGATCTTTCTTGAGCTCAGCTCTTTGCATTTTGTTAACTCTTATGAGGTTTTGTGCATGGATTTGTTTATTCTCTGCAATATCTTGGCCACCAATAGTGGAGTTTTGGAGCTCATTTTATTTGTAGAGAAGGGATCTATGAGTTCTATGTTCATTTTTCTAAAGTGGCTGCCATGGTTGTATGTTTAAGCTTTGGTTTTCCTTCTGTAAATCTATCTTATGGCTCTGAAATATCTACATTTGTTGCTTTTTCTCTGCTTAGAGTTTCTGAGTGAGATCATTGTGGTCATGGCCACTATTGTTATAGATCTTGGGCTCGTGTGAAATACTTTCTGTAGATTTTAGAGGTGGCTCTTGTTTTAAAACTTATGTGTTTCATTTCTTCTCGAGCTTGAAAGTTGTTTGTTTGGAGCTTCTAGGAAGGTAGAGCCCTATCAGACCATCATTGATGAGTTTTGAACTTGGTTTCTCCGTAGATCAATTTTCCGAGTTCGCGTGCATCGTATACTCTCCCTTCTATTATGCATTACATAGTTGCCATTGTTGAGAAGGTAAGACTTCATCTTCAAACTTTGTAACTGCTTTTCCCTTGTCGTTTCAAATTTATTATCATTGACTCCTTGAAATCCTTGTGTTTCTTTGCATTTTCTTGTGCAACCTTGATCTCTGAGCTCAAAATCATTTGTGTCTTCATCATTTTATTCTGCACTTGATATTAATGAGGGTTTCATGGATTTGATGATAATTATACTGGTAAGTTCATTGCATTTCGATTATTCATGAAAAATCTTAGTAGATCTGTATATTTGTTGATGTGGGTATTTGAGTTTTCGGCTTCATCATTCTCTTTACTCTGAATGTGCATATTTTCTATTTCAAACTCTAAGGCATTTGGCAGCCATTTATTTGTGAAGCCTTATATTATGAAACCTCCTTGTACTTCGTTGCGAGCTATCCTTTTAAGTTTTGGTTGTCATTTTTGATTCATTCTTGAGTTTTGAATATTGAACTATGTTAGAGATTTATACTGGGCTCATTATTCTCTGGTTGTTAGCTTGAAAAATATTTCATTCATTAGTTGTAAGGTCCCGTATCATTCTTCATTTCCTGTTGGTCTCAACTCTTGTTACATAATGATCTTGGGGACTTTGAAGCTTGACTTCCTGTATTGTTATGCTCTGCATTTTTCTATTCAGTTTTGTTTTCTTCTTTCATTCAAGCTTGTTCATCTTTGATAGTCACAAGGATGTTCCAAAACCCTTGTTTCATTGTAGAAACATTCATTTAAAATTTTGAGATGACATCTTCAATGCTGAGCTCCTGGAGTTGAACTGTAGAAACGTTGTGAACTATAACTCTTTTATTTGAGCTTGTATTATGATAGTTTCCAACACCTATCTCTGAATTTGATCATAAGTGAAAATGTTATTTCAGAAGCACTTTCTATGGTCTATAGTATGTAGCTTTTAGTGTGTTATGATGATCTGGAAATAACCTACATCTATTAAATGTTAAACATTTTCTCTTCTTCTGTACTATCATTCTTCTTTTTGTAATACTGAAATGAGACTTGTGTAATAATGAAAACCTTGAAATCTGAAATGTGCTCATTACTTCCAATTTTCTCAGTTGAGAATATTAGCTTGTACTATTATGCTCATGAACATGTTATCTCTGAAAATTTTAAAAGTAGACATCATGAACACTTTTCCTTCTTTATTGTGTTTCCTTTCCATAACAACAAACTGTAAAGCATGCTTTTATTTCTTTCTGTTGTAATCTGTACTCCTTACTTTCATTAGCTTTTATTTCTTATGGTTGTACATTGATCTGGTTGCATTGTGTACTATATCTCTTCATCATGAATTACCCTCTACATCCTTATTTATATTGTAATTGAATTTGTTCTTTATCATGAAGTAACCTGTATTTATCTGAATCTGTAGCTTGGACTATACAATGTATTCTCTCCTTTCTTGCATATTTTCTGTTTTGAACAATATTTTATCTTTTGTCATAACTTTTAAGCATGTATTAGTTGTGAAATAACATGATGGAAAGATATAAAATGTCCATTTCACATAGTGAAGCCTTGTCAAAATTTTCTCAGATTTCGTTTTCCATTCTGTTTCAGTTGCAATTTTATCTCATTCCATTTGTTAGAAACTGCAACACTAAATAATTAGTGTTTATTTCTTTCTTATTACATGTACTTGCACATTTAGACAAACTAGTTAGAAAAAATTAAGCTTTTGGCCTCTTTTCTGTTCCATAGTTTTTCTCTTTATCTTTGCTCTCTGAAATGATTGTGAGAATCATATGTACTGATGTAGAATATTGTTGTTTGTCTGCTATGCATTTATCTTTTCTATAATCATACCTACTAATATTAGGAGATTAATTTGAATGAAGATAAAAATATAAGAACATGATTTAATTTTGATCTCATGGTGATGGTCTCTTTTATGTTTTTTTTTACGGTATAGTGCAATGTTGAATAACAAGGATGAAGATGGAGCAAAGATGGAGTGGAGATGGAGCAACAAGACAAAAGAAAATAAGGCAATGATGGATTCCTTCATATTCTTTTGCTTTTATTTTCATGCACATGCACCTTCTATTTCAACAGCTTATGATTTTTACTTGAGTTACATCCCACAACTTATGTGGGAAACATTTGAAATTCCTTATGAATAAAACATTAAATTTTGAAACTGAGTTGTGTACTTCCTTCTACATTTTAGCTTTGTATATGGATTGTATAATGAATTAAACAACTCAATAACATAATTGAATGTATTTAATCATGAAGGAAAGAAATTTAATTTACTTGTAACCTTAGTAAAGAACCTTAATATTGTTGTAATCTGTAACTTTGATTGTTGTTCTAAAACTCAACACATCATCTATTCTCGTATTTTCTGCCTTCATCAAGATTACACATCTGTCCTTCAGGGCATTTTTGTTCTTTTACTAAATACAATCATGAAATTACAGACTATGTGATCTGTTATGTTTTGTAACAACACACATAGTTGAGAATTACATGTAGTCATTAACTAATCCAATCGGAACAAATATTAAACTGAAAGAATCTCCCCTAGCTTAAGTTTAATAAACCAATGCCATCCATGTAACGAAGTTTCGAGTTTCCCATTTTTCACGAGTGCAAAAATTTTCAACAAGTAATGCATAAAATATTAT
Organism: Taxus wallichiana var. yunnanensis; assembly: GCA_018340775.1. Classification (NCBI taxonomy): domain Eukaryota; kingdom Viridiplantae; phylum Streptophyta; class Pinopsida; order Cupressales; family Taxaceae; genus Taxus; species Taxus wallichiana. The sequence goes on along the minus strand of CM031239.1, from coordinate 272,330,603 downwards.
GAATCTAATGAACATATTATTAACGTGTGACTTTCTACAAGATATACTCACACCCTTAAATAATATAAACTCATCCTTCCAATTAACACTTATATTATTAACACTTTAATCCTCCTAAGAGTTAGAATGTGGTGCACAAATGAATTTTCAATAGACTCTAGGATTCATTCAACAAGAAGGATACATTGACTTTAGAGTGAAACACTATCCCTAACACAATCGTAGATCACTAATTATCATAACCCATAGTAGTTTTCATACATAAGAAATAAGGAGTATTTCATACCATGCTCCATCCATTTGGATATGTATTGTAATAATCAAAGGACTTGGAAATTTATCTTGTTTCTATTAATGGAAAGACTAATTCTTTTCACAATTTGAAATACAAATGACCGATTAGTTACATGGAATTTGAAAATAAAATAATAGTATGCTAAACCATTCATAGGCTCAAGGAAGATATGAATTTTAAGATTTAACATAAGTTTTGTAGGCAAGGGATAAGAAACATTCTCTGGCCTTGGGTTTAATACAAGAAAGTTATATATTATTAATATCAAATGTTAATTAAAAAATAATATAAAACAAAGGACTTCCCAAAAGGGTAAGGTTTACAATTCCCAATTTAAATTTTTAAATGAGTCTAAAAAATCTTGTAAATATTTTATAATGAAAACTAATAAATATCAATGAACATTTTCTAATGTTTCAACACACAAACTACACAATTTTAACATGTATTTTCAAGATTCAATGGCTACCACTTCTAATATTATCTTACAATAAGGTTACTCATATAATTACTATTCAAAATTTTCTTGTTCACATGATAAATATATTTAATTCTTCTTTTCATGGAAATAAAATACATGTTATGTGTAAAGTAGAGATGGTTCAAGAAAATTTACATTCTAGTAGAGATGGTTCAAGAAAATACATTCTAGTAGAGATGGTTCAAGAAAATACATTCTAGTGGATATGGTTCAATAATATTTACACAACATTGTACCATTATAATTCTAGCATTAAGTGATGCACCATCATGGCCACTCAAAAGTTTTCTTAAAGAGTTAGATTTATTTATGTTCACAAATTGACCTTATAACCATTAATAATAACCAGACACACTACGATATAGTGACCCATTATAATAAAATTTTACCATACAATTGCTAAAGGTAGCATACCATAAATGATTCATGAAAGGTTTTATTGTGATATCAACATTGATGATGTACCAAAGGCTATTCCCACATATCAGTTTAACAATCCCAAAAATTTGATAAATAGAGTTGAAAGTAATTTTAGAACATCTTATGGAATTCTCAATTCTTGTAAATTAAAATTTCTATAAAATGAAACTCAAAATAAATAACCCCATAATTAGAAACCAAATACATCACTTTTTTAGAGTTTTCTTCCTTAGGAAACAATAAGAGGGAGTCAACAAAAAAATAATCTCAAAGTATCTTCATTTAGCCATTCTATTATGGAAGTTGGTTATAAGGTTTGAAGGGGATGATTTGTAATCAACATGCAAAGATGGGTTTAATAATGAGCCAAAATAAACATCTTTAATAATTTAGAAACTGTTCTCTCAATTTAGAAATGTCTTTAGCTTTTCCACATCATCCAAGATCTCATAGACTCCAATGCACTTGAATGGGATGATCCTATTGACTATTGATCATGCTTTGTTTCCTCATATTAACACTAAAATTTACATAAGTTTAAAAAACATAGCTCATGTGATACTAGTTATGCCATATGTATTACAATCACCCCTACTAATAATCATAACCCCATAGTATAAGCTTAAATTCATAGCAAGAAATTTTAATCCATAACATATAGGAGGAGGATATAAGTTTTAATTCATAGCAAGAAATTTTTCAAATATATATGTCAAAGTGAAAAATAAAATAGAGAAAATATTCCATTCATAAGACATCAATATATAATATTATAGGTCCTTCTATATAATACTAAGTGGCTTAGCTCGTTGTTCAATGACTTGTAATTTTTTTCATGATCTTCTATATCTAGTCTCCATTTTTGTGTTCACATGCATTCTTCACTTGATAAAATTGTAACCCGGTAACAACTATGTGATGGGTGTAATGATATACCATGTTTTCTAGTTCATAATGAAGAAAGTGAATCACACTTTGGAGGACTTTCACTTTCCGTAAATATGTTCCCTACACCATAACCAAGCTAGTATAAAATGTTTTCTCCTCACTTGTTATTTAACTTGTTATATTTGTTTCTCTTTCTATGCAATGCAAAAAGTAGTACTCCACTTTCTCAAGATTCTATTTTTCTATAATGATTGCAAATACATCACCTACAAAAAAATCATCAGACAAATAATTTTTTTGTTATAATTAATTTCAAAGAAATATTCAATGGTATGCATATTATATATATATATATATATATATATATATATATATATATATATATAATATATATATATAATTATTAAATAAAATCATTTTAAAAAAACCTTGTTTAACAAGTCCAAATATGTGGTCATAATCAAGTGAAATCAAGGGCAAATCTTCAAAACTATCATCATGATCCGATCCATATGAGTCATCCAAAACTAAAGGAACTTTCCTCCATTCACCTACATACCCAAAATTTTTACTATTGCACTTTGTATATGATTTTTTCATGCATTCATAACGAAAACAATAATAATATCTTATACAAATTATCCATTTATTGTTATCCACAGTCATCACATCATGAAAAAACATATAATTATGAATCCTTTCACATCCATGTTTTTTACTTTGATCAATACCTAATTAATCATATAAAATCAATAAATTTTATCAAACATAAAAATTAAAAATAACTAAATTTACATGTACATAAATTTATGTGTAACTTGCAATCAATTTCACATCAAGATACATATGTTTTGAATGTGTGTACCTAATATCTCCCAAAACACTTTGTGTAGGGGCATGTTACTACGATGTGAGGTTTAAGCCTAAACTGCAAAATTTATCTTACACCATTCAATAACATTGTGTGCATCAATCAATCTATCTCCCTCATAATGATAATAAAAAAATGTTTCTTTAGAGAATGTTTGATACATGCACCTGCACCATCATGTTCTCCCTTCCCATGACCACTTTCAAAAAAACTTCACACATGAGGTATTTTGAGATAATGTTGATAGCTACTGAGTGTAAAGAAAGGGTGAGAAGATTTTAATTGTTATGCACAACCATTTGACCAAAAAAAATGTTGATATATTTGTACTCCTCGTTGATTAAGATATTGGAAAAATAATTCAAAACAATGTTGCACGAAGTGGGTTTCATGTTACTTGTCATCACTTATATAGAAGTAATACTCCTTAATCACTCACATCACATATGTACTTTCAATCCCATTCAAATTCAATTGCACATGCCTATAAAATACATGAACCATGATGGTAACCTGATTAGTATGATAATATTTTGTTTGAATCTCTTTTTTATGAAGAAACAAGTAATTCACAAAGTAAAACCAACCATGAACACTTGAAAACAACAAGGAATGTGTCTCTATTGGTCTTAAATTACGTAGCCTTCCACTTTTCATAGTGAGAATGTTTGATGTACAGACTAATAAAACTTAAGAAAATATGCATGAATGTTACCATGGGGATTTCCTCTTCTACCGAGTTTAACCTACTTGCATTCTTTCCAAGTTGTGTTGAATATTTTATGTATTTAAATCTACTAAAAAATACATAATGGACAATTTGTTATATTCATTTACAATAAACTTAAAAATTAAAATAAAATATATATATCCAAATTTAAAGTTAATTATATTTTCTTTATTTAATAATCACCTCTTCGCAAGTCACCATTTGAACCGTGTCCAATTTTTCATTTGTTTATAGATATAATTTCAAGTCCCCACACTTTTCACAAACACCTTTGATGCAAGCAATAAGACCGTTCACATTATCATAAGATATCGTGCAAAGAATAAAAGCTATGAATTCACTCATTCATACATCGAGGTGGGAATTTTCCAGGACCATTTGATGCTTCTCGTAACTTTCTATACACCTAAAAAAATAGACTTTGATTACATAAATTAAATCACATCTCATAAAACAAAATAATCAAAATGTTAATAAGCCTATAAATGAAAGCACACCTCAATATATCTAATATTTTTTTTGTACACGATAGTGATAATCAAACTCATCGTGATAGTGGAAACAACATGTTTCATCTTAACATGTGGATGTTATTCTTTAAATTGATGTGCATCTCATGTTGAGTTATTTGAGCCAAAATTTTATATATTTATCATATTTATTACGAGCTATCTGTGTTTCAAAACATACCTATAATTTTGATACGCACAAGTCCTCTTAGTCCAAAAATCGAAGCTGTTTTCATAATACTATCCTCAATTTTATCGAGCATGTATTTATACACATTAATGCCCAATTTTCTTCCACAATAGAAAAATCCAATGTCTTTCTCCTCTTCACATACCTAATAATATTACTTTTAGAAACACCCATGACTTGATCGAGACGGTAACATGACAATTATTTGTTATATGTTTTTTTAATATTGGTAAATAGTTTTTGAAAGGGACTATACCCTTGTGTACAAAAGGAGGCCTAAAAGCTGAATAAGAGAGAGGAGCAGAGAAGGCATGTATCAAAGCACAAAAGTTACAAAGAAAGAACACCGAAGCCTAGAAACAAAGAACACAAACGAGACTTAACAACAGAAAAACAACGGCAACAAAAGCAAAGAAGCCTACATGCCCAAGAAGGTAGTAAAGCTGGACTACTTCTTGGCCGCTTGATCAATACTCATCTTTACTTTTTTCCAAGCATGATACATACCCAGCGTGGTCATATGAGCAGCATCCGTCTTATCGAGCTCCTCTCTGGTTCTTTTACTCTCTTTCTCATTGCCCCAAAGAGTAATCGGGACACACCGAGATGCGAAACACTTCTTGCATGACCTTCGATGAATTCCTCTATGGCCCTGAATGCTGCAATATTATACTCATGCCTAGTCTTCGTTTTCCCAAGGCGGGAGTCTAGGGAGGTCAGTTTTTTGTATATTTCATCAAGCTGGCTATTGCCAATGCTCCCTTCTCCCTCAATGCTTTTTTTGCCTTTTTGCTTAGCAAGATTTTTTACCTCATCCTTCAGCAATTTAAGCTCAGCCTCTAAGGCCTCCAATCTTCTAGAAGGGTTATCCGTTGGTGCCGCCTGGGGACTGGCACTACTAATGTTCAGCAGATCACGAGCAATGTCATCCAAAGGTTCATCCCCCTCAGCAGTAGACTCAAGGTTGAGTCTCCTAGAAGCCCTGGTGACACGTTTAGAAGTAGAGACAGTGTGGGTGGCAGGGGCAGCAGCAGGAGGAAAAGAAGGAGAAGCATGAGCAGCCTGCATGGGGGCATCAGCACCGGAGGCGGGGGCAGCAGCAGGGACAAAGAGGGAGACAGGCGGCAAAGAACGGAGCCCAACAAAGCCAGGCCGGGAGAGGAAGGGAGACCGGGGAATTTGATAAGGCAGTGCTTGTGAATAAGCAGAATAAGCCCTTGGTGAAGGGGAACCGCCCGGGTATGCTTCTGGAACTCCAAAATGGAGCGCTCAAGAGAGTTTAACAGATAGTGGGGGAAGCAAACCAACCTACTCCTACGAAAGTGATTCAAAAAGACAAGGTGCTTGGCAGGACATTAACAAACCTGCCTTCCAAGGATAAGTTATATATGTTCACTTACAATGAAGTTAGTATTTCTCTATGAGAAATACTCTTATTAGTAGAATTATTTTTTGTACCGACCGAACTTATTCCTTTAGACACATTCACAAAAATGTTATTCCAAATGTTGTGACTTTTCCCATAAAAATCGACACCCATAAATTCTATTCTTTCCTTCATATCAACATGATTCAATAATTTAACCAACAAATATGCTCTAAAGAACTATAGTAAAATTAACAAATTTACCATATAATCTCTCAACAATTTTTGTTGTTTTATTTCTTGATAGTGGTTCTTGTTGGGAAAATTCTTTTAATTTTTGAAATCCATTTTCACAAGTTTTAAAAATTTTTCTTGGAAAAAATTTCATAACTTCTATTATCAAATCAGCATATGATTTAGGAGAGGGGAGACCTTCCTATTGCACATCATCTATGTCCATAAACACAATGAAAAAAATTAAAATACATGATTACACCATTCATGAATGATTTAAAATATATTAAGATATTGTTTTGGAACATTGATTAATTTTATTTTTAGTAGATTCTTATTGTCACATGCATATATCCTTTAGCTATTTTATTGGAATGTAGATCATCTAATAGATGTAGATTTTATTATAATGTAGATCTAATAGATGTAGATAGTTTCTCACCATACATATTATCATATTAGATTAGTCTCATAGATTTTTACCATTTGGTGCATAGTTCTTACAAGGATATGAAGATATAAAACATAAATTTTTCCTATTCTTACAAGGATATGAAGCTAGAAAATTTAAGCATAAGTAAGCACTCAAAATGGGTTAATCTGAAAATTTAGGAGCAATCTAATCTACACTCTAATTTTTTAATGATGAAAATATTTATGAATCAAATACTTTCATGTTCAAGAAATAAATGAAACATGCACTCATAAAGTTGGAATTAGCTTTGAGATAGGGGATAGTTTGTATATTTATTACATAAAGTGTGTAGCGATTCCTAAAGTGCTAAGATTTATAATAGTAATATCCTAGTACATATGAAAAATATTTTGGTACTACTAAGTACATACGTAAGAAAATATTTTGGTACTACACAAACGTGTAGCACCACAAATCATATATGTCTAAGAAATGGTGTGGGGTCTTACTAAAATCCTAAGGATGTAAGATTCAAAGTAAATCCTAAGAGTAAAGGTACTACTAGATTCCTACGATTGACCCAAAATAGATAAAAACATTACACAATTTTTGGGGAGATACAATAAGAAAATTCTAGAGTTGATTTGATTAGGTCAACCTATGACAATATCTAGTTTATAACTACTCAAATTTTAATGAATTCCAAAATGCACCACTTAGGCCGATTATGACTTACGTCACTCAATAGGCGTTTATAACTTACAATATTTATCTCTCAAATAAGTATGCTACCCATGTGACATATTTTGAAGCCTTCTATATTATTTATGTGAATTCAAAATCTTACTGTTAGTGCGAAATCACACACCCCCAAATGAGTTATGGATATAATTTTCTAAGGTAGAATCATCTGGTGTGATTGCATAACATTGAACTTTCCCCAAGGTGTGGGACCTTGCAAAAGTGGGAAAGCTCTCCAAAGAAGGATGGTTCCTTTTCCTAAACTACATACCACAAGCTATTCCAGTGCAAGAAAGCTAATCTAATCCTAATCTAACTTCCAAGTAAACAAGGAGAGAAAATAAAAATAAAAAATAGAGCCTACACTAAAACGGTGATACACCAGAGAAGGAAAGTGTTGATCATCTACTAAACTGCCATGGAACAAAGAGAGGTGAGAAATGGAAAGGATGGAAAACAACATCACAGACCATAGATCAGATTCACATAGAAAATGTTCCAAAACCCCATGAACACAACTCCCAGATCTGCAAATGAACATTCAAAACATGCACAGATACCCTACAATGAAGAGAGGCAAGAAGATGCAATAAAACAAGCAAATGATGGACAAATGGATCACAAAAACATGTTTTTATTGCTCCAATTTTACATAGTGAACTATTTCATGGGAAAGAGGTAAAAATGTCATTAGGGAGAGGGGGGAGGAGGTTCAAACTCCATTTTTGACCACCGGGAAGAAAATAAGGGGAGGCAGAGAAGAAAAATGAACAACCACTAATTATGTGCCTCTATTTACATTTCATATAAAAAACACGAGAAGAGAGGAAAAAATGCGGGATCTGCTCCAACCACTTTTCAAAATGTGTTTAATTCTTCCTTTGTTGATGGGCTCAATGCAAGAACTCATAATTCCATGTATCTACTTCACAGACCAAAGAAAATGACTGATACTTCATTAAATGTGGTGGTTGGAACTAGTTTTTTTCTTTCCCATGCCAAAATGTGTTTTATAAATTTATCCCCCAAATATTCAAAAAAATCCAAAATCGAAGACTCCATGATGAAGAGAATCTTCAGATCTTTCCATTGGTACTAAGAATGTCAAAAATGGAGCTTTGGATCAAAAGATATGGCCTTTTGAGTTTTTCTTTAACGTTTTGGAAAAAAAAATAGCTTGGGAAAATTGTGAACTTTTCTCCCACAAATTCTTTGATGACGTGGCATACATTGGGGTTGGCTACAAGAGGAAGGGGATCCACCGGCCCGCATTAGCTTTTGATGTGCTACTCAACACTTAATTTTCACCTTTTTGACAAAAGGGAAAATTTTCAATTTTTCCTCTGATTCCCCTTTGGTTTGATATTCCTTGGAAAATGTCTCTCCCAAGCCCCACAGTGCGCCTTGGGCAAATTTTCCCTTCTAACTCCACCTAGCCATAACTCAAAAATCCAAGGAGTTAGAAAGAGGTCTTTACCTTTCCGGAAAGGGGAAGAAATTCTCTATACGATGGAGTATTTTCTAGAAATCCTTGAGTGCCTAAACTTTGTGAAATTTGGATAGAAGCATAAAAGGGATTAAGTTAACCCAAAATAAGAGGAGCTTATTTTGGTTAAATGTTGGCAACTCAAATGGGTCATCGCCTACTAGATGAGCGATTAATGGCCTTAGTTGCATCCATTGGGCATGGAGTCAAGCACGAAAATGAATTCTCCGATCTAGTTCGAAAATATTACCTACGAATCACTTGGGAACCCACTAAAAATTGGAGTTGATCTTCACCAAAAGCCAATGAAAAGGACTTTGGAAGAGAAATACAACAACATCAAAACTATACACAAACTATAAATCATACATGCTTTAAATAGAACATGCAAAGTGTGCAAAAGCATTTCTTCGCTTGCTAAAAAAAAACCTACCTACACTACTCTAACCAAGAGCAAAGGGAACTCAAACAAAACCTGCAATGGCGGGGAGAAATAGCTTCCTTCCTAAAAAATGGCAGCCATGCAACTGATTTGACATTGAACATGGCTGGTTGGATGAGTGAAAAACTAACTACAAGCTGATATTCCACCCAAATGACCAAAGTATCAACTAAAGACAATCCCAATACCTCTTTTAGTTTCTCGTATTTAGATTGAAGTGGTATGTCAGCTAATCCTTGGTACTTTGTAGCTCATCCTCATGCCACTGAAGTAAGCATGACTGGTTGTTGGCTTCTCCTTTGGCTCCAAAGAATCCAAATACCGATTGGGAAATGTTTGGTATGATTGATGTGCCTATTCCTCTGATTTTCAACTCCAAAAATGGAGTCCTCTTGTAGACCTTCTTGGATGAATGGCATGGAAGAAGTGGTGAAACCCTTCTACTCTTTCTCTTTTTCCTCTTGTGAAGAACATGGAAGATTTAAATCTTCCAAACTTGATTCCAAAAGGCTGCTATAAGGTACAAACTACTGCAAATGAATGCTCTCCTCCATGACAGAAAGTATGCATGTTTGGAAGGTGGATGAAGGAGGAGAAAACAATGTGATTTCAACTAGTTCTTCTCCATCAAAACAGTCCTCCAAATCAGACAGATAAATTTCCTCATTGTTGTCTTTTGCAGATGTTCAACTTCTGCGTGGCGTTCTCTTGATCAGTAACTTGTTTACCATGGTTTCTTTTATCCTCCAACATGAATTTTGAAAGATCAAACTCTTCTCCAATGTTAGAGCTCGAGAGAGATGAAGTGGAAGGAAGAACTGAAGGTTCTTCTATATCCTATTTTGTGCTTGAAACTTTTGGATCTGCATTTCTCTCCTCCATAGCTAGAAAGCACTCCTCTTCTTTTAGATTTGGAGCAGCTTCTCCTTCCTTTGCTGCTTGAAGACCATCTTGCTCTTGATTGAACTCTTCCTCTAGCATGAATTTTTCCATATCAAACTCCCCAATTTGCTGCTCTAGGAGACAAGTTGGGACTGCAAGATCTTCTTCAGAGATCCTTTCCATGGTGGATTCATCAACCAAAATAGGCCCTTCGAATGAAAGCAAGAAATTATCAATGATGCCTTCTTCTTCTGCTACTATAAACTCTGATTTGGTCTCACTCATTTGCTCCTTTCCAATGGGACTTTGAGCTGATTGTTTCTCTCCTTCCATGGCTGATTGTGTAACTTTAATTGGATCAGCATTCTTTTCAAACAAAGTGCCAACATAGACACTACATTATGAGAAAACTGATTGCTGATCTGCTTCTTCTTTTTGCTCTTCTTCTGCTGCAACAAAATCAGTCCTAACCACCATTGAATCTTCATCTTTGGCCTCCTTTGTAGGCTTCACCAGCAAAGGAATTTTCTCAATCCCATATCTAAGAGCCAAGCTTACTAAGCTCTTAATCATTCCTTCTTTGCTTGGTTCTTCCTCTTGCTATCCTTCATGACTGATTTTTGCAATTTCTTCTTCCCCACATGGAATTGGGAAGGAAAGAGGAGAAACAGATTGGGATTCAATCATTTGTGCATTTTTTTGTGGTAGTAGGAGGGATGGAACTTCTTGTTTCTTTGGAGGGGAAGGTGTTTCTTTTTTCTCTTGTGGAGGGGATTTGGATTTGGAAGAGAAGAGAGAAGAAAAGATGAGATGAGATGGAAGACTAGGGGATGGAGGGATGGTTTTCACAACTGGAGCACATTGGCTGGGTTTACAACTTGACATTCAAATTGAGATGGTGTTGCTTGAGGAATGGAAAGAGAAATACCAGATGATGGTGTAGGACTTACCCATTGACAAGGTTGCTCAACACCAAACTCATAGGCCTCTATTTCTTCAGTCCATTGTGCAAGTTGGGGCAACATTCCAATCATGAAGTCCAGCTTCTCCTGAGGGCTATAGTGTCTTGGAAAAGGGCCTTCCCATGGACAAGGTGCCCTACAACCAATTCTGAAGGCCATCATTTGAGATGTAGCTCTTGAATGCACCATACCAATCTCCATTTTTTGAATCTTCTCCAATAGACCAACATCTTGCATTTGATTATCTTCATGGTTTGCATACCCCTACTCTTGGAAAACTCCATAGCCAAACTGATTTTGGCACTGCTGCTCATAGGGGTAGACTGCTGATTTCGAATTTGCTCAAAATGCTGATTTGAAGGAGTTGTAAAGCTTATTGGAGTTGGAATGTGTTGTTGCTGTTGTAGATGTGAATTCCATGGTGGAAATGAAGTCATGATTACAAAAATTCATAGAATGGAAATAATGAAAGAATATGGAAAGAAGGATGAATATAAGTGAATGGAAAATATGTCTGCAACTCAGAGAATGAGTTGTTTAACAGATGGAGTCGTTAGATGTGTAATTTAAAGCTTCTCATAAGCTGGAGATTTACAACAAGTGCACATCAATATTGTTGCAATGAAGTGAAGACCTCTTAGGTCCCACCGGGCATGCCAAAAATATTAGTGGCACACGGTGGTGTAAGTTTTGTTGTTTTTGTTGAGACACTAAGAGAAGATGAAATATCTAACCCCAGTGTCCCACCGGGCATGCCAAAACTGTTAGTGTGAAATCATAACACCCCTAAATGAGTTATGGATATGATTTTCTAAGGCATAATCATCTGGTGTGATTGCATAACATTGAACTTTCCCCAAGGTGTGGGACCTTGCAAAAGTGGGAAAGCTCTCCAGAGAAGGTTGGTTCCTCTTCCTAAACTACCTGCCACAAGCTATTCCAATGCAAGCAAGATAATATAATCCTAATATAATTCCCAAGGAAATAAGGAGAGAAATAAAACAAGAAAAAATAGATCCTACACTACAAATGGTGATACACCGAGAACGAAAGTGTTGATCATCTACTAAACTACCATGGAACAAAGAGAGGTGAGCAATGGAAAGGATGGATAGCAAGCATCACGGACCATAGATCAGATTCACATGAAAAATGTTCCAAAACCCCATGAACATAGCTCCCAGGATCTACAAATGAACATTCAAAACATGCACTGAGATACCCCTGCAATGAAGAGAGGCAAGAAGATGCAACAAAACGAGCAAAGGATGGACAAATGCATCACAAAAACATGTTTTTATTGCTCCATATTTACACAGTGCACTATTTCATGGGAAAGAGGTAAAAAAATGCCATTACAGAGTAGGGGAGGAGGTTCAAACTCCGTTATTGACCCCAGGGAAGAAAAAAAAGGGGAGGTAGAGAAGAAAAATGAACAACCACTAATCATGTGCCTCTGTTTACTTTTTATAGAAAAAATGACGAGAAGAGAGGAAAAATCTAGGATCTTCTCCAACAACTTTTCAAAATGTGTTTTAATTCTTCCTCTGTTGATGGGCTCAATGCAAAATCTCATAATTCCATGTATCTACTTCGCAGACTAAATAAAATGACCCATACTTCATTAAATATGGTGGTTGGAACTAGTTTTTGTCTTTTCCATGCCAAAACATGTTTTGTAAATTTCTCCCCAAATATTCACCAAAATCCAAAATCAAAGAATCCACGATGAAGATAATCTTCAGATCTTTCCATTGGTACCAAGAACGTCAATAAAGGAGCTCTAGATCAAAAGATATGGCCTTCTGAGTTTTTCCTTAACGTTTTTACAAAAAAACAGCTCAGGAAAATTTTGAACTTTTCTCCTGCAAATCCTCTGATGATGTGGCATCCATTGGGGTTGGTGAAGGTAGGGGCTCCTTTTTTTCCATTTTACTCTTTTTGACAAAAATTCAAAAAATCTCATTTGCCTATGAAGGTCCGCCGGCCCGCATTAGCTTTTTGATGTGCCAACTCAACATTTAATTTTCACCTTTTTGACAAAAGGGAAATTTTTCACTTTTTCCTCCAATTCCCGCTGGTCCAAGATTCCTTGGCAAACATCTTTCATAATCCCCACAGTCCACCTTGGGCAAATTTTCCCTTCTATGTTATTTGAGCCATAACTCAAAAATACAAGGAGTTAGAAAGAGCTCGTTACCTTTCTAGAAAGGGGAAGAAATTCTCTATCTAATGGAGTATTTTCCAGAAATCCTTGAGTGCCTGAAATTTTGAAATTTTGACTGAGGCAAAAAAGGGAGTAAGTTTACCCAAAATAAGAGGTATCTTATTTTGATTAACACTTACATTCTTAAAGATCATACACACGTGTCATGTACACAAGAATGTGAACCAATATTCCAACTAAATCCCTATGTGTTTAATAAATCTACCTCTAATGTATTTTGGGTTTCAATGGTATATGTTCACCATCAAATGATTCTTTGGTGATAACATGAACTTGTAGTAATGAATTTTGGGATACCTCACATGAAGACAAATGGTGAAATAATGTTTGTAATTATATTTTGGGTTTTAATTGTATTTTTTAAGTGTTTAATTATGAAAACATACCAAAATATTAATATAGAAATGAAATATTAGGATGAAAAAACATAAGGATGATAGAAAGAATGAGGATACATATTGCATGTTTCATGTATATGCAAAAGATGAAATTAAAGCTCTACAACATTATGCTAATATGAATATCGTGAAAAATAATGTGAATTAGAGAATAATATTAGTCATAAGAGATATTACATATAATATCTATAAAGGAAGACATACAAATCTGGTTACTTACGTGCCTATATACCTATTCTAAGAAAAGAGTTTGATCTTATCTCTAACCTAAGTCAGAATTCGGTGAGTGAAGTACAATGATAACTCAAGGTTTAAAGGATGTAATATTTACGCAATCATGAATAAATAAAGTAAATGATCATAAAATTATATAATAGTGTGTTTCATATGGTATGATAGATAAAATTGACAAACTAGGTATTATAGAAATTTTACTTAACTAGAGATAGAAAAGTATATAAGTGTAAACCTATGATATTTATATCACAAACATGGAAAGAGATAATATGAAATATAATGTACAACATTATAAAATTTATAAATAACATATCAAAATATCAAGCGAAAAAAATAGTAGAAATAATCCCTAAATATTTCAAGATCCTAGTACGTAAAGCATGAATATAAAATATTGTAAGTGGATAAATAGTACTAGAGAAGATCAAGAAATGTGAATTTAGTAAAAGAATTTAAAATCTTGTTAGGGGTAGAAAAATTATTATACTAGATGACCTTTCTAGACTAACAATGTGAGGAGAAGATAAAATAGCATTCTAATTTGGTTATCTAAACTAAGGATTATAATTGTGAAGTGTAAGAAAAAGTATTATAAAAATAAAAGGTATGAAAATAAAGGGCAGTATGAGGAGATGTGGACAAAGAAAAAATAGGTGGATGAATTTATAAAATATCTAGTGAGAAAAATTCTAGTAGAAATAAATTCTAATTATTTCATGAAGTGTATATAAAGCATGGATATCAAAGATTGTAAGTTGATAAATAGTACTAGAGAAGATCAAGAAATGTGAATTTAGTAAAATATTTCCAAATCATGTCACAAGGAGTCTATTATTTTATATATGTATAAACAACATGCCAAAATATCTAGGAATAAATAAATGGTAAAATTATATCTAAAGGATGTTGTAAGTAGTATGTAAATTGTAAATAATATGTAAAGGCATAGTCAACATGTGTGATCTAAATAAAATATGAAATATAAGTAGATAATGTAGGATTTTAAGGGGTAGAAAAGATAATTAGACTAACCATCTTGTCTAAACTATAGATTATAATGGGTAGCTAGAAAATGAGTTAAATTGATTTGTATAACCTATATAGATGTTAGGGGTAGCCAAATTATTAGACTAGATGACCTTTCTAGACTAAAGATGTAAGGAGAAGATAAAATAACATACTAATTGGGCTATATAAACTAAGGATTATAATTGACAAGTGTGAGAAAAAGTAATATGAAAATAAAATTTACAAAAATAAAGGGTAGTATGAGGACATGTGGACAAAGACAAAAAATGTGTAGTAGATCGTAGTTGAAAGTTTCCTCAATTACCTCACGAATGTATCATTGAATATCATAATATATATGAATTATGGTGTATTTCATATCTTCAAATACATGAGGTACTTGTTTATGGATATCATAAAATGAATAGACCATAAATTCATTCACTATCATTGAAATATGAGGAATGATATCTTGGAAAAAATTAATCATAAAGGGTGGGAGGGTAGGGATAAAAAGAAGAGGGATATCTACTTAAAGGGTTTGAAAGTAAGGAATTTATAACTTATCTAGTAAAAAATATATGTGTTTATATAAATGGGTAGTAGAATTGTCATAGACTTTTGGTGTTAGATGGTTTTAATAGGAAACATAATATTTTAATGTGATATTGGAATTAATAAAGGGTTATATGAGTTTGATAAAATTTAATATTTATACACCACTTTTAGGATATCATTATACCCGTTTCTTTTGGATTATCATCATTATGCAAATATAAATTGAAAATAACTTAGAAAATTAAGGTTTTCTAGTTTTTGGAGGAAAATATAGAATTTGAATTATGACAACATGTCTTGAAACTATGAAAATATAAGGATTTATAATTATGTGTAAAATAGTTTAGTTGGTAGGAGGATATGTTTATAGCCAAACTTGTCTAAGTGATACGAAACTCAGAGTTAAATACACTTTACTAATGATAGAATGTATTCTAAAACATACAATACTAAATAACAATATAGAAGCACAATACTAATAATTTTATTGTATTTATAATATAATCTTATTGTATTTAGAAGGCGTCTTTGAAGCTAAAAATTCATATTTACCCTAGATAGAGAAAGTAATTTGTTATGACATCAATGGTTTCAAGTATGCATGTACTAGTTTTCGCAGCATCTCTCTCTCTCTTTTTGTTTCTTCCTACAAAGTGATATTCTAAATTTCTCCTCTAATTACTTTTCCTTGGTATATATTTTTTTGTTATTCTTGATTTCCCATGATTCCTCCACTCCGATAATTTTCACCTACACACACAAATTTAGCTAGATGGCTTCTAAGAATAAATTCAATGGAAAACTATACACAAGTAACTCTTATTAGATAGAAATCTTAATAGAAATTTGGTTATTTTTAATTAGATGCTTTTGGAACTTTAAAACTACTTATCTAATTTTAAATCAATTTAAATCTAATATACAATTATTTAATTTTTTAATGTTTTTTTAGTTAATTTAAATATATATGAATAATATAATGTTTTTTTATTTTTATTTTTTAAAATAAAAAAAAATAATACACTTTTGATTAAAAAAGTTAAAAAATAATATGAAAAAGTATATTTTAAAATTAAAACCATTTAAATTGAATCTAAAAATGAAAATAAAAACAATATCGAAAAAAACTTTGCTTTAAAACTATAGTTATTAAAAATTATTTTTAAAAACTCAATTTGAACTATCAAACATATTTGGCGCTCGACGGTGCTCGGGTGGTGGATTGTTGGGTTTTAGGGTGTTCACACTTTATTACAAATATATTGTGACATTATTAATAAATTGTAATATTATTAATAATGAGTTAATACAACTCATATTAATAATATAGTTAATAGTTGTGTGAGTGAAGTTGTTGAATAAGAAACTCACGTAGATATTTTGGTGTGTGAGATAATAAAGGGATGAGAGAGATATCCTAGGGATAAATGTGAGAGATTCATGGAGAGAGATTGTAGGGTTTGAAGATGAGTGTTGACTCCACCTTTGTAGGAGATCAAACACTATAAATTGTATGCTCCATCTCTGTAAAGACATCCTGAATGAATTAGTTCAATTTTCATACAATATTTTTCGGTGTTTATTTCTCATATTATATTGCAGCTTCTAACACACACAAATGTATGTTTGTGTGAGGGGGTCACGTGAACCACCCTCACATGAACACCCATTCACACAAACACCCATTCACGCGAACACTCTTATGTGGAGCGTATGTGGCACATTTTGGCCCTTAATCCATTTGGAGGATAATTATTGACAAAAATGTGCCACATAGGTGCCACGTATTTAGGGTAAATTTTTAGGTAAATTACACAATTTTAAACGAAAATATAGTTTTTTATAATACCTTTCTCAAAATATAATTTTCATTTAAAAAAAATTGTTTTACTATTTTTAATTTTTTTCTTCAATGTATGGTATTTTACAACAATTAGTAGTACACTTTCAACACAATTTGAAATATAGTAAATATATAATTTTTTAAAAAAATCTTACTTTTTTTTGAAGTCTTCTTCGTAGTTATGAAAAAAAAAATCAATTTTGATATGAATCTATACATATATTGGAATAAACATATGTACGCCCTTAATATGAAAATATCTTCACTAAAAAATATATAAAAATATAAATAAAAAATACTTAAATTTGTCATGAACTCAATATTTGAATCTAGAACTTATATCTAAAATTTAATGGTGAAAAATAAGTTTTCATTTAAAAATACGACACCCAGGCACGGTTGTGGCTATATTATAAAATAAGAAACAACATATGAGTAAAATTAAGAAAAAGACCGATTTTCATTTTAAAAAAATTATATGTATACTACACTCTAAACACAACATTTCATTAGTTTGTGGAATTTCATGAATGTGTACGGTTTTGTGGTCATTATATTTGGAATTTTTTTTTTAATATTGGTAAATAGTTTTTTGAAAGGGACTATACCCTTGTGTACAAAAGGAGGCCTAAAAGCCAGAATAAGAGAGAGGAGC
Organism: Taxus wallichiana var. yunnanensis; assembly: GCA_018340775.1. Taxonomy (NCBI): domain Eukaryota; kingdom Viridiplantae; phylum Streptophyta; class Pinopsida; order Cupressales; family Taxaceae; genus Taxus; species Taxus wallichiana. Next base: position 272,312,765 of record CM031239.1, on the reverse strand, counting down.
AGAGAAGCTGTATCAAAGCACAAAAGTTACAGCAAAGAACACCGAAGCCTAGAAACAGCAACACAAACGAGACTTAACAGCAAAACAACGGCAACAAAACAGCAAGCCTACAGCCAAGAAGCAGTAGTAAAACAGGACTACTTCTTGGCCGCTTGATCAATACTCATACGCTTTATATTTGGTGGCTGTTATATTTGGAATTTTAATGAAACTTAAAATTCGTATTTATAAAGGTACAAATTTGAAAAAAGTGGGACACACTTATATGCTTTCACTCAATATCAACTAGCAAAGTGAAAGATGAATTCCACCTTTTCTATTTACGGTAATTCTTAGAACTAGTTCTAACATTATTTCCATCCAATCTTCAAACCTTCATATATTTCACACAAAAACCTAAAATCATTCTATATATGTCATGCTCATTGAAGTGAGATGCTCATTTTGACATATTGCACATACCTTTACCAAATTGCAACATAAACCCCCAATTTTCATCATCTTAACACTCAAATATATCCCTCTCATGACCTCCTAGATATGTAATTTATGTCCTATTTTACTTATTATCTTCTAGTGTTTATTTTCATTCTTTCTTCTTTAGGGTTCTAAGAAATTATTTTTTCCACCATACGTAGTATGAGAGATATCGATCGGTAAGTATGAGGTAGGTATATTTTATTTAGTGGATTTCATTTAATTTATGTATAACACTTTCACTTCTACCTTACCTTCAACATTTTGTCATATATTTGATGTGTTGCAAAAATATTTTCCGAAGACCAAATTTTGTTTCACTATTATGACATGCATTGATATTAATTTGAGGTAGATGTATACACCTCATTTTTTTACATGACTTGCTAACCATTTCTTTTGTGTAGGGGATGTTAATGCATTTTCCTCATGAGTGGGTTATTTAAGGGGCCTACCAAGATTGGGGTATGATCGGACTTGGTCAAGTGGGTTAGACCACAAAATTTAATATTTATTACTATTATGTTATAGTCACCTTAACCATTTCTCGTTTCTTCTCTTTTTACACGTAACACCCATTATGCCCACCTTTCACAGTAAATATATTTGTTTATACTTATTTCATGTTATTATCCATATTTTGTCACCCTAGACCTTTTCATTTACCCCTATTTACTTTTTGGCTTACACTTCACATATTTTCCACCATTTAACCTTAGGTTTCCCAAGGCTTACACCATCTCCCATGGGTGATGGGTTTAAGTTCATTTTTTCCACAACCGATTCCATCATCCACAAGTAATGGCATTGGGTATATATCCCACCAAAATTTTATTAAAACCACACCAAATAATTATTTTGATTATACATGAAGGCACTTATAGATCACATATTTTCACACTATTTCACACCTACTTGTTGGACTTGGATCCTTAGAGATTAAATTTGTGCATTTGGGTCACCATAGTTAGTTAAGACTTAATATCTTCTTGTTGATGCTTTCCCTTCTCCATCTATGGTGTAATTCTCTCTTAATATTTATTTCTCTAGGGAGGATTATGAATCATTGGTCACACACATCATCTAGATAAGTATTTCTAACCCTTATTAGTCTTTATCATACACATGTATGTTGTATGTTAGTCATTTGTTGCTATAAACTAGAGTTGTTATATGTTTCTTTGATCTATTGAATTTTCTTATTATATTATGCCCCTTGGATTTATCCACCCCTTGATTTCTCTTATTTTAAATCCTAGTAGGATACCTATATTTATTCTAGGTATAGGCCTTGAAATACTACAACTAGCATATGGTTAGGATCATTATCATCTAGAATTATCACACTAGTACACTTTGAGAACATTTGTATCTAAATCATGTGTATGTACTTATATTAGATCCCTATAGTTGAGAATCGGACTAGGAATATATCTTATTACGATCATACAAGTTTCATCCATGTCTTGTAGCTTGAATTTTTTTGTTTTCAATGTTTCCACATCCTAGGAAAATACCAAAAACTTAGTATGGTGATATATTTCAAGGTGGTATTTAAGGTCACATTATTTTTATATGAATTTAGATGCATTGGAAATGATAAATTATAATTTTGGGGTTCTCCAACTAGATTTTTTTTTCATGCAATAATCTCATGTCTTGACTTCTTAATAACAATAAATTAGGATTGATTATAAAATCCTCTACTATAAGACTCGCCTCTCATTCTAAATGGAAACTATTTTGGGTGTAGCAAGAGGACGTTGACATGCACATATAAAACTATTATGGTGTGGATAAATGGAAAATAGTTTACATTTTGTAGCAATTTGAACCTCACCATAAAAATGATAGTTTTATAGTATAGGGAAAGACATTCTTGAGGTCACAAATGGAAGCACATCTTTAATAAAAAATTGAGCCTAAGAATATGGGATTGGATGTTATTTATCAAATTTGATGTAGTGAAATTTACAAATTTTGTGTACAAAGGATTAAGCATGGTGATTTCTAATCACGTCTTGTAACTTACAACATATATTGTCAATTTTTAGAATGTTGAGACATTAGTGGATATGGGTATGATAGAGGATTTATATGTTATGGGAATGGTCATTCAACTAATTTTCCTATTTATATTTATGAGAAGTGATATATTTTATTTTGGTATCTTGCGATTGTAGATTCCTCTTTCACATGACAACCTCTGTGTATTGATTACTTTAAAAAAATTAGGACTAATTACTAAATCATCTCACATGGGTCTACCTATTCTTCATAGTGGACATGCTCTAGGATGTAACTAGAGGAAAATAATTCATAACTTTAAATGGTTTAGATAGAATAATTTTTTCTCAATGTCTTCAAAACAATATAAATTAGAGGTTGAGAAAGTGTTCTAATATAATATTCAATAGATCAAACATGTTGGTAATACCAATTTTTGTGTGTAAAGTTTTGGATGTGGTGAGTTCCATATGTGTCTAGTAGTTTGACAACATTTGTTGTCAATATTTCAACGTCTCTAGCTAGTAGTAAGTTTTTATGGAAATGGATTTAGATGTTATGGACATGATCATGTAATTTATTTATATTTTCAGATGTGTGGGAAGTGATAAATTCTTATTGGGAGTCTTGAAACTAGAAATTCCTCTATCAGGAAAAAACCTTGTGTTCTTTTTGTATTAAAACCCAAAAACTTGGGACTCATTTATAAATATTATTTCACGGGTACAACTCTCATTATTTGTGGAGATTACTTATTGTATAACTAGTGGATGTAAATCTACATGTATAACTTATTAAAATTCAGATATAAGATAAATGATCTAAATTTTGTGAAAGTTTTATGTTTTCCTTACAAAAATTACTTTTCGTATTTGAGAGACATCCTTGAGGCCAGAAAGGGAAGCTTATATTTAAACTAAGATCAAGTGTAAGATGATAATATTGTACTATATTTTATTTATTATCATAAACATGGATTTACTACTATTTTTTTTTACCAAGTCCTAGGTATTGTGAGTTCCATCTATGTCTCGGAATGGTAGAAAACATTGGTATAGAAAATGTATTTGACCATGATACCAAAAATTAATTTACTATTCAAATGTGCAGGAATCAATACATTCTTAGTTGGGGATCCTGAAACTAGAAATTCCTCTTTTAGACAACAATATTATGTCTTGACTATTTAAAAAATTAAGACTAATTACTAAATCCTCTAACTCAGGTCTTCCTCTACTTCTTGGTGGAAATTTAATAGTGTGTAAATATAGGAAATTGATAGGTAAATATAATTTACTATAGTTTAGATAGTAGATAAATGATCCAATTTTTTTGGTAGTTTGAATTTCATTATTAAAATTCTAATATTATATTATAGGAGAAAAATTCTTGAGGTAAGAAAAGATGATCCTTCCTTAAGATGGGTGAAGTTAAAGGTTGATATCATGTCCATATACATTATCCGGTAGAATTGATGTGGTTTCACTTACTTTTTAGAAGAAAGGCTCATATGTGATGAGTTCAATATGCATATTAGAATTTAACAACATTTGTTGTTAATGTTTTCACATCCCAAGCTAGTAGAAAACATGGTAAGTTATGCATTCTTATTTTTAGGTCCTAAATCCACAAATTCCTCTTTCACGTGACAACCTCATGTTTTTATTTCTTAAAAACACAACTTAAGATTGGTTACTAAATCTTCTACTAAGGGTATGCCTCTCCTTTTTAGTGGGCATTATTTGGGGTGTAATTATAGTGAATTGACATACACATATCAATTCAAATGGTTTACATTGAATACATATAGTATAATTTTGTGGTAGTTTCAATTCCACCTTTAAAACTTCACTTTTATAGTATTTGGAGAGAGATTATTGAGCTTGTAATGAGCAACCCATCTTCAAAAATAAGAGAGGAAAAAAATATGGACTTCTATTTTATTTAGTAGCCTTGACATAGTAGCACAACATATTTTTCATGTACAAAGAGATAGATCCGGTGAGTTTCATCCACATCTAATAACTTATAGACATTTTTGTTAGTGTTTCCACATCTTGAGCATGTTGAAATTTTTTTAATGATGGTGGATTTGGATATTATGGACATGTAATACAACTTACATTCCTATTTAGACATGTGGTAAGTGATACATTCTTAATTATGGGTCCTATAAATGAATATTCCTCTTTCACGTGGAAACTTTATGTCTTAAGAACTTACAAAAATTAAATTAGGAATGATTACTAAATTTGTAGTGCCACCCCTCTCCAAAACTATTTCATTTTAATGTTGATATTGTTGGACTGATACTTAGACATTTAAGTAATATATTTTGATCGGTAGATGATGGAATATGCAGATATTTAGACTATTGACATTATGTGGTTTACATTTTTATTATGGTGCACTAGATGGTGATGTTAGACAGTTATATATGTTGATTTACGATATTCTGATTTTTGTACTAACATGTTGTAATTTGGATGCATAACCTATGTTGGATGTTTTGAGTAGAATTATGATTTTATGGATGCCAAAATTGAATTAATTTTATGATGCTAGATGATAGAATTGCTAATTTCGAATGATGATTATTGATTTTATATGTATATTGTCTCGATGTTGTTAATACACCCAAAAGCGACAGAGAGGTAATTTATTTTGTGTCTTTGGAAATTCTATCACATACATCAAAAGAGGATAGGGGACCAACTATGGAAGGATGTCAAGTGTTGAGAAATGTGGCCAAAATTTGACAACTTGTGTAATGTTATGTGGTGTTGTTGTTGTATGCCTAGTTTGGAGGTTTTCCATTGGGGTGACCTCACATGTGTGGCCATGGGGTGATATGTTTTCCTTATTTTAATTTGTGTGTGTTTTATTTGTTATTATATGTATTTAATTTTTAGAAATGGTTGTCACTTTATTAACATTTATAATTGTGTCTTAATTAAGATAATCCTACTTAATTTGTTAACTAAAATTGGGATGTGACAAATAGTTAATTATGAGGTTAGGTGGTCCTTGTTGTAAGTGAGATTTGTGATGGTTTGTGTGTGATTTACTCCACCCCAACTTCAAAATTCGGATTTTGACTTGGGAGGCCTTTTTGGAGGCTTGTGGGACAAGCTAAGCTTGTCTCATGCCTCTTAAATTTACCCAACAACCCTACCTATGGGTTGGGGAGTTTATTTTTGACTTATTTATCCTTTTTAGAGTGTAAAAGGGTGAAAATAATTGCACCTTCTTCTTGTCACAATAAATTTTGTCCTTAGAAGGCATGGTGTGCAAGTTTGTGTGCCATGTGGGTTTGTCATAGTTCTTACATGCTCATTTATTGTCTTGGGCATGGTGTGTTGACTTGAGTGTGGGAATGGAGGAATGATGAAGTGGAATCCTACATGGATCCACCTCATCATCCTCACATTCCATTTCTATTTATTGTTGGATTTTGATGGAATGGGGGTTACTTGTTCATTTTCTTCCTTTGTCATTTTTAAAATTGGGAGCTTGTTGGAGTGCTTTTGGGAAATTGCTTGGCTTGGAGGTGTGAAAGACTTGTGAATTTTTCTTGGAGCTTGATGGAGAGGTAGGCTCTCCACCTTTTTGTTTTGTTTATTATGCTTGTTGATGTGAAAATATTGTGTTTGTTAAGTTGTATGAGTGTTGTGAATGTGGTTATTTTTGTGTGGTTGGGTAGTATACCTTAAGTTGGGTGTGGGAGATGGACTTATGGGACCATTGGGGAGGGAAAAGAGATTTTTGAGGCATGAATTTGGTGGGAGTGTGATTGGGAGTTTCACCTATGGGGAGTGAAAAGGAAATCATGGTCATTTTGTTGCATACTTGCAAGGGAGAGATAAGGATATTGTGTTGTTTGTTTTGTGCACTTGGAGGCTTAGGGTGAAACTCCCACTTCACTTGGGAGGAAAAAGGAGGTGGTTTCCCATATTCCTTGCTCCATTTGGTTTGATTTCAAACCTTTGTGTTGTTTGAGAAGTTGTAAAATTGTTGAGTATGCTATTTTAGTTGTGTTGGATATTTTGAAATGTATGTTGTTTGTGGAAGCCATGTTTGTTGTAAAGTTGTCAAATTTTGCTCAAGATCCCTCATGGTTCCTTGGTTGGGGCTCGGGGGCCATTAAGGGGATGGATTCTCCTCTTAATGGATTAAAGGTTGGGTGGAGAGCATTGCCTATTCCCCCTTCCTTTGTATTGTGATCCTTGTTGTGAAAGATTGAAGTGAGCTAGATTGGAGCTACATTTATGAGGAGACATGCAATTTGGAGACTTGTATTTTGGCCTTGTTGATAGCCCTTATGTTGTAAATTTTTTCATTTCAAGATTCCCACATTGGGAGGAATATTTTAACCCTTGTATACTTAAAAGAAATCTTGTACATTCATTTTCTCAAATTTGAAATTATTAAAGTGAAAGGAATAATGTTGAGTTGTATGATGGTAGAAATGAAAATCTTATTCACTTGAATATTTACCCAAATTGTAAGATAGATGTGTTGAGAAAGAAAGTTGTGAGTGAAAGAAAGTCTTGCATATTCTATTTATCCCAAATTATTGTGATTTAATGGCATAGAGAAAGAGATTTGTATATACTTGGTTGGAAAGAACTAATTATCTTATTGAAAGAAGAAAATGATAATTTACTATTGTTTATATTGAATAAAAGATATATCAAAAGATTTAAACTATAGTTTATTTCTAGTCATGTTGAAAGAAAGAAAGAATTGTGTTAATCTTATTTTAGAATGAGTGAAAATCTCTTTTATTACTATGTGTATAGAGTTGTGTAGAAAATCTTATTAATCTCCCAACTTAGTTGTAGATGGAATATACAAAAGAAATACATATACACATTCCTACTTAAATGTAACTATGATTGAGTCAATTATATAGCAAGATTTTTCAAATTTATTTTATAAATAATAAAAAAATTATTGTTTTCATTTATAAATTATTTTTTTATATAAGTTTGACTATTTTATTATTATTAATATACAAATATTACTACAATTTCAAATATATTGTGAAAATAATAGTAATATATATATAAAGAAAACTTTTATAAAATCAAACTTATATAAAAAATATTCTTGTTATAAGGCGGTTAGGCCTATGTGGTGTGGGATTTTGAGTTTGGGAATGGGGTGGGGAGGGTCATCGAATCCACCCCAACCCCATAGTTATATGGGATGGGGGTGGGGTTGGCAACCCTTCCTCCCCCTCCCCCTTTTACATCTTTAAATATAAAAAAAAAAAAAATGTGGGTGGGGGCCGGGCCCCCACCGAACACTAAAATATATTTGTTAAAACATGCAGCTTTGAGTCTCTTCCAAACACGGTCGCTACGATTTTTTTATTGACGGCTAGGTTTTTAGTTAATAAACAAAATTCTGAAATTAGATTTTTATATATATATAAAGTCAAGCCTATTTTTATATACATGTTTATATACTCAACAATGAAGGTATTCTATACAAATAAAAAAGGAGTGGTTCATACTATTTCTTTAAGCCAAATTTAATACAAAGGGTAAAATACCCAAATGTCCAAGAAGGGAAAATACATTAAAATAAATTTACAACGAATGAAATTTACAATCAAACCCTAGGAAAGGGTGTAATAGAATAAGAAGAAAAAAATACAAACTTGGGGTTGTGTGTATCCATCCCAAGCCTCTCTTCCCTCTTCCATGGTTTCCTCTCCATCCCTAAAACTTTAAAAACAAGAATGAGGAAAATAAGTTAATGAATGAATAAAAGACTCCATAGAGATGATTAGGGTTGTTTGAAATTCCTTAGATCTAATGGCTTAGATTGATCCCATCCAATGGCTAGAAATGATCCCTACAAATGTTAGGTGGGAGTTAGGTGAAATCATCATTTGAACACATGGGTCAAGTTTGAATGGGGCCACTTAAGTGGTGTTGAAGTTAACTCTAATTTTGTATTTCATTATGATTTATTTTTATACATAGAGCCTATTGGAATATCTCCTTTTTATTTTGGCCCCTTTATTCGAAAATTATACTCACGTGAATAATGTGAGAAAGAACAAGACAATAAAGTGGAGCATAGATAACAAATATTATAGAACAGTGTAGCACATGTAGATTTTCAATTCCCACCTTTTTATTTCTAAATTTCCTTTTATGTTTTGGTGTTATCTAACCAATTAATTTTTGTCCAATCGAAAACCTTTACATTGTAAAATAAAAAATAAAAAATAACAAAACCATGGTGTTCTTGAAAACCAAACTAAAGAAGAGGATGGAAACGACATGTTGATCAAACTATTATAAAAGTTATATTTATGTTTATGTCATTTTTTTTTGTATTTGTTGCAAAATTAGGTTTCGTGTCATTCCCTAGATTTTCACCATATATATTTACTTGGAACACACTAACATTATTAGAGATAGGATTGCAAATATGGCCATTCTTTTTTTTTTTGCGTTATTAATGATGTTCAAACTTTAAAAGTAACTTCTTGTACTCTAGAAAGAAGTACCGATTCTCTAAGAAATGGTGTCAATGTAAGTGAGAACATTTAAGTTGGCAAGCTTCATTGGATGGACTTCATATTCTCGTACTATTTTTTTGCAACTAAGTATCATTTTTTCATATTTTTCCAGGACCTTTTTTCCCTTTGTGTTAGCTCTCTTTGGGATCGAATTTAGATCCAACATACTAAAAGTTAAAAAAAAATTGATTTATATATGCCTACCACTTCTTTTCTTCACAAATTACAATGATAGAATTGTCAAAGAATAGCCCTACTTCAACCTAAAGTAAGCACATCAGATCTTAAATTAAGAAAACAAAGAATATATTTCGAACTAGACATTACATGGTACAATTTGATGGTTTTATTAGTAAAAATCCCTCTTTGAAAATTACGGAGAAAATGACACTCAACAATGTTGGAAATCCTACAGAGTATCAATCTAAAACTTTTAGTCAACTGATAAAATTTTCATATCACTCATATGGCCAACCATTGGGGGTCAATTAATGATGTTTGTTCACGTACCACCTATTCTCCTACAGGTACTTGAGCTTAAAAGCTAAAGTGTGGGCTAAAAAGTGTTATAAGAAGCAAGCATTACACTTGGGTTTTAAATCTATAACCTATTAGAATATCTAGTTATTTAGGTTGGCCCCTTTCTACAAAAAAATGTATCACATGAATAATGCAAGTGAGATTGAGACTATAAAGTTGAGCTTAAATAGTTTATATTATTTCAAAGTGGGAATAATCTGAGTTATTGACTAGGTGTCAGGACATGCGGGTATTTAATTCCCACCTTTTTATTTCCAAGTTTTGATTCATGTCTTTGTCTTATCTAAGCCCTGATTAACTAAAGATATGAAAAAAATTATATTCTAAGTTAATCTAAACTAGTAACAACAATGGAATAACTGATATGAAATGAAATATAGATTCTAAAAAAATTATTTGATATTTAATTGAAATATGAGGGATAAGGTACTAACTTGAAGATGACTTACCTTGGTGTGATTTTGGGTGAACAGATTATGGAAGGACAAAGAAGATTATGAAGAGACTAACCAAAAAATTGTAGTAGATGAATATCCGACTAGACTGGGGTGCTTGGAAGAGGACTGAGGCACCTTTGGGCACCATGTTACGTAGTATGGGAACTATAGTCTACAAAACAATATCAAGATCTCGAATCTTTGAGTGTCTCGGTATGTTTACAATGTCTCGATCCTTATCGCATGATCATGCAAAGATAACTTTGTTTATGTTGTCATCAACTTGTAAAAAGATTTATTCTGCAAAACCCCATACAAAGCATCAAATTCCTAAAAAGAAAGATGCATATGAAGGGGTTAGGACTGACCTTAGCTTCCACAATGGTGGACTTACAACTAAGCGTTGCACTACATTCCATACCCAATGTAGTTTTGTGTGCCTAGGGTGCCCTAGCGTCAATGATGCGAGAGATAGGGGCAATAGCTAGATGTAAAATGAAAATGGTGGATGGAATAAAATGAATACAACCATTCTTATATAGTGTGTGTGATGCAATGATGCCCAAATGCATTCCCTTACCTTAGTAGATAGTTATCCCTTGATAGTAGATAGTCCTCCTATAAGATAGTAAGTATGTTATGTTTATATAGGGATCTCTTGTTCAAATTTTGACACTAATGACCCGACATGCCAACTAGTACCTAGGGGAAAAAAAGGAAAATGAAAAAGACCGATCTCGAACAAATAAATTAGATCTAAGTGCTTCTAAGACCGCGGTGCCTAAAAGTAAGGACCATGGCACCTATGGGCAACCCAGGATTACCCTAAGCTCCCTAGTCAAATACTAGAGACGACCAATGACTAAATAACGACACCTAAGATTCCCTGAAAGATGACTGAAACTATGAAAATAAATTATTACTATGCAAAACAAATGATGATAACGACTAACTAACTGACTATAGGACTAGGGGTTAGGTCATTAATGAATACTTTTCTTACTTGAGATCCATATATAAAATTACATATTCGGAGGTATAAATGTAATATCAAGTGCATTATTTTGTGACTACATTTTCCCCACTTTATGTTGGTGAGCAGAAATCTCGGTTACATAAAGTAGATAGAGATGTGTACCTAAGAGAAAATTCAAAGAACTATAAAAGCATCCTGTAGCAAAACGCACATATGTGGTAGTAAAAGCATGTTGAAAGAACTATAAAAAGCATGCCAAACCATGGATCAGTGGGTTGATCCATAAAATGTAACGAAAATTGTACTAATATAATGGAGTGCACTAAACGAGAGTGATGATTGTCATGTATGATGTTTTTCAATGTGTATGATGACGATAAGATGGGAAAGGGAGTGATCAGTTCCCAACCCGAATGCATGTATACAAATGACCAACCAGAGGATTTGAGCATCTTGTTGCCAGAGGAAGAGTGTAGGGAGAAAAGTGGGTTATTCTCTAATCTCTAAGTACACCCTCAAGATCTAGCCCATGCACAGACGGACTCGGATAAAAAAATTTGGTTTTGGATCCAAATAATTTTGATAAAATAGTTGACCCATTTAGGAGTGGTTTAGAAAAGGGACTCTTTCCCCCACTCCACGTGTGTTATAGCAATGTGATGGCTTCCAAGCTAGGTCATCTAGAAGAAAATTTGGAATGGATGATGGCTTCCTAGTTAGGTCATCTAGAATCAAAAGCAAAATAAATAGAATAACTTCCCAAGTTAGGTCATCTAGGAAAGTAACACATATAACTCTGAAGTTAGGTCATTTGGGAGGCCAATTGGGTTGTATTGTAGCAATTGAATGATATGATTTCGATTGCCAGAAATTTGAATGCATTGATTGATTGATTTTATTTATTACTCGTAGAGATATCTTAAGGTAGTGTGCCCCATGTTAGGTCATTGGGGTGAATCGATAGAAATTGGTGAATTATCGCATGGAAAAGGTTTTAACGCTTATTTCCCCATGTTAGGTCATTAGGGGGAAGTGATGAAATGTTGCATAGAAAAATTATACATTTGTTTCCCCCAAATTAGGTCATTAGGGGGAATTAATAGTGAGATGTCACACGGTGAATTAGTAAATGTTTGAAAATGATGAGTTGGTAGTGTTGATTAATTACATGGTAATGTAAGGGGAATTATAGGATGACCCCAATGATATGCCCCCTTTCGATAAAAGGGGGAGTGATGATAAAAATGAACGCTAAGCCGAAAGTAAGCACGAAATAGATAGAAAGTGATAGAAATCACAAAAAATGTGTATGAATTGGATGGAAGACAAAGTTAAGGAGAGATAATGCACATGTAATGTGTATGTTACGGTGGTAGGTAGAATTCTAAAAATAATGTCATAAATGGGGTGTAAATTGGAGTAGAAACACTCAAGATATGACAAAAACAATATGGTGTGTATCTTGTACTAGTTGTGAGAATAAGCGCTAAATAATGACTATAGTAAAGTAGGTGAAAAAGTAACTATAAGTAGTGAAGTGAAAACATGTTTAGCTACTTCATTTTTTATTTACGTGAGTGTGATATTGACCATGAAGTGAGTGAAAATGACATAAGTGAAAGTAGCACGTCCTAGCCAGTTTCAGATGGTGGTGACTGTTGTAGTGTCACATATGACAACGAAGTTTGTAAGTGTGTTGTTTTTTTTTAAATGTATTGTGTAGTAGTCGATTTTGTTTAATTTTTAAAAATTAAATATTTGGAATTTTATCGATGTTTTAGACCTGGATGAGAGCGGTGAGGGCACTAGTGACCCCTAGGATAGGAGAACCTAGATCGGGCGTTGGTGTCTTGCTCTATGCACCCCAAGATGTGCATCCTGGGTGCCCTAGTCTAGAATGTTTGTATTTGGTGTATAATTATGAAAAATCATATTTCTAATGTAAATGAATGTGATAGGTGAGGGTATGTCTACTTGTAATGTTTTCTAATGCAGTGTGTGTTGTTGTTTTGTGATTTACAGAAGGACAATCATTCAAGGGAGTTCCACAATGATCATCATTTGAGTACATTTCTTGAATTGGGCCCATCAGATGAGGATTGGGATGTCATATAATTTTTTAACCTGCAACACATAACATGGATGGGGGATGTCCCCCACAATATGCCCATGTTTATTGCACTATATGAGAGGTGGTGTGCTGATACATGCATGTTTTGGTTACTAACAAGGGAGATGACTATTGTGTTAGAGGATGTATACCACATATTGTGATTTCTGATTGTTAGAGAGAGAGAGAGTATAGGTGATGCCATTGGAGGATATGGAGAGACATATGCATGTTATTAGACAATAATTTTTGGGGACTCAAGTACTTGTCGAGGCCCATATCAGTCTAGATGTTATCTTACGGTTTGGGGTTCCATGTTTGCAGAATTTCATAACAGTTGTGATTGCTTCATCTATAGCAGTGGAGGGAGGAGGTGTAGGCATATTGTATAAGATGCATGATATATGCTGGTGGATAGAGGAGGAGGGTACTAGATACATGTGGGCACGATGTGTGTTGGCCCACCTATACAGAGATCTATACCAATTTACTCATGATGAGCATGGTGGTGGGATAGGAGCCACTACACTATTGCACGTATGGGATTATGAACATATAGTTGTGTTGAGACCAGTTAGAGGTCCATGAGGAGAGTGGGCTAGGCTAAAGATATATGTAAGGAGGTTGATTAATATACATGGGTATAGGATAAAAATAGATACCTACTGAGCACCGATAGACAAGATGGGGCCCGAGGCAGTTATATGGAGGTCATACCGTGACTATGGAGGATGGACCAAGGATGTTGTAGAGTTGTGGTGTATTCAAAGGACTATATGGTTAGAAGATTGATTCTCAGGTGTGACTGATATTGTTTAGGTGGAGAGGGTATCACGATAGTTCGGCATGGCTCAGGATGTGCCCCTAAATCCATATATAAGGTTGAGAGCTATTAGAGCACCTATAAGGTATGGAACTAGACCGGGGCCCTGAAGAGCAGTAGTACTTCTGGACTAGATGAGGTAGACGTGGTGATAGACTTGATAGACTCAGATGATGTGGGTTGCAGAAATGAGTAACGCACATGGTGGGTGGTACATCGATGGGTATTGTTGTTCCCATTATTTACTAGTCTCATGGGGTTGCGACACGAGAGGAGGAGAGGGGGAAGCACATGCCCCTTACAAAGTGGCAATAGCTATAATAGAGCATAAGTATCTATATGTAGCTATGTCATGTATTTTGTTGTTGGCTTATGGCTTAGTAATGGTTATCTAATGCGTTGTGTTATTTGTTTTGTAGGTGATGTGTATTGGTCCTTGATAGTAGACACATCCATTTTTACTTTGACATAGAATGTTCCTACTAGATGTACTTGGTGGAGGGATACTTGAGTGATTGGATGATATAGCAGGTCAGCATGCCCATTTATTTCTTCTAGTGGCCATATCAGCGACATACATACGGTGTTGCTAGGAGAGAGGGACGAGGTACACAAGGAGATTCGATGAGCCCAAAAGGTGGTGGGTGGTGGTCCCTTGGTGTAGGATGTGTTTTTACAATACGTGGATTTGTATCGCGGTTTTCATAGAAGTGTACGAAGAACACCTTACTACGTAGGCAAGTGGAGAGGTATCAAGGCCATGAACAATAGTGCATAATTAGTGGCAAGAGATCTAGTTATAGGATCTCACGGTGCACGAGAGTAGTAGTGATGATGAGGTGTGATTAGTATTAGTGCATAATCACAGCACCCTTGAATGGCCTGAGATCTAAGATGGGGCATTCGATGTGATTGTAAAACATTAGACCATCTCTCAAGCTGTGGGACTTGCAAAACTTGAGATAGACCTCCAGAAAAGGTTGGTTCTTGCTTCCTAATCTACCTACCACAAGCTACTCCAGTGTAGGTAGAGCTAATATAATCCTAATCTAACCATTATAGGGTGACAAGGAGAGAGAGAGAGAGAGAGCGGGGGTGAAAGAGAGCCTACACTAAGCGGTGATACACCAGAAAAGGAAGTGGCTGATCATGGATCTAAGCGCTGAAGTGGAGAGAGGTGAGTAGAGGAGAGGGTGGACAAGATGCACCACAGACCAAAGATATATTTCACATGGAACACCACTTCAAAACCCATTAAGCATAGCTCCCTAGAACTTGTAATAAACATCAGAGTATGCATAGTATACCCCTAACGATGAGAGGTAAGAAGAGACAACAAAATAAGCAAGGATGGACAAAAGCATCACGAAACATATTTTATTGCTCCAAAAGTTACACGGTACATCATCAGTGGGAAAGAGGAAATAAAATGCCATTACAGAGCCATGAGAAGAGGCTTAGACTCCACATTCTATCCTAAGGAAGAAAGAGAGAGGGGGGCAGAGGAGAAACAATGACCAACCATTTGAATATGCCCCTCTTTTACAATATATAGAAGAATGAGAGAGAAAGAGAGAGGGAAAATCAAACTCTGCTCCAACCACCCTGTGATGCATTGAATCCTGCTCTAAAAGCTCAACCAGCATCCCTTAATTCCCCATGTGAATCTACCTACGATCTTTCAAGTCTACCTCTTCATGTCTGTTTGGCGTGTTAAAGAAGGAATAATGGTGAATCAAATCAAATATGATCCATTTGTTGAAGCAATTAGATCCTAAATTAATGGAAAGAAATATGTTTATATATTTTTAACCCACCTAACCTTCTCAAAATTAGGTTTTCAGCTCTCCATGTCATGTACGAGGTCTATACCATTCCAAAAAGTCTTCTCTTTCCCAAATCTGAGTTTCCAGTCAAAATATATGGTTGTTTGAAGATCAGGGTCGCGGGCATGCAATATTTAAAAGAGTCTATCTGACCGAGGTCCACGTGGTAGCCTCATGCATCTTGAAGATTCAACTCCTTCCTTTCACTCTTGAAATCACAGGACTAATACGTAGTGGCTTAGCGCAGATCTTTGGTTTCCTTTGTATTTTTCCTAAGTCCTTCCCGTTAGCGGAGACATTATGCCTGACTCGAGACATGTGGTGAGTTGGCACACATTTGGGAGCTACCTTTTAGGTTGTGCCTTTGAAATTACACTGGTGAGACACGTGGAGGGTTGGAACATGTTTAGGAACCGCCTCGGATTTTCCTCTTGAATGTGCATTTGAAGAGACATGTGGCTTCTTCCGCTAGCTTACCCTATTTATTTGTATTTTGGATAAGTCTCCTTTACTTGGCGAGACCATATATCTGACCCTGGACACATGGAGGCTCAGCACACATTTGAGAACCCGCTCTGAATTTTACCATTGAAATTGCACCGTGCAGACACGTGGCACCTTCCGCTGACTCTTCCCTGTTTAGACTTTTCAATGACCAATTCTTCCTTTTTAGGCTCCGAACATGTGGCGAGCCATCACTCATTTGGGGTTTTTCCTCTAGATTTTCCTTTTCAAATTGCACCAATGAGGCACATGGAGGCTTCCGCTTACCTTTTGTACTTAGCTGATTCGAGCCTACTCCCTTTTCAAGCCTGGGACACGTGGAAGCTTGGCGCTTGTTTGGGAGTCTTTCTTTGGGTTGTACCTTTAAAGTTACACCAATTCAACATGTGGCACCATCCTTTGGCTCTTTGAATTTTCAATTGCTAAATTTGTCCCCTTTTCGGACCTAGGACACGTGGAGGCTTGGCACTTGTTTGGAAACCCGCTCTTTGGACCTATCCTTGGTGTTGCACCATTGAGACACGTGTGGGCTTCCGTCGATACTCTTATACTTAACCAATTTGGGCCTGCTATGTCCCCCTTTTTAACTTGGACCACATGGTGAGCCTGTGCTTATTTGGGGTCTATGTTTTGGATCCTATCCTTGAAGTTGCACCGATGAGACATGTGGCACCCTCTACAGGTTTTTGACTTTTCAATGGCCAATGAGACCCCTTTTTAGACCTGGGACACATGTAATCTCTACGCTCACTTGGGGATTGCCCCTTGGGTCTCACTTTTGAAGTTGCACCAATTGGACGCAAGGAGGCCTCCACCGGTTCTGACTTTTCAATGACCGGCTCTGTCTGTTTTGGCTTATGGACGCATTGTGGGCCGGTGCATGTTTAGAGTCTATGTTTCACTATACCTTTTGGAATTGTGGCAAGATGACATGTGGCACCTTTCGTGAGTCTATATTTTAGTCCCAAGTCAACTCATATGCGGCGAAGTCCAAAACTTTGAGTCTTTCCCTACCTTCTTCCTTCTGTGCACTCTAGATTCCTTTGACGTCGTTGGCCTCCTCACTGACCTTGTTCCTCCATGTCGAGCTTGCCTTCATATTTTGATGTTACTCTTTACTTAAGTTGAGCCCCACCTACCCCAAGATTTGGGATCGATTATAAGTTCACAGGGTAGAGCCAACCCTTATGTTTTGTTTGTGTGAGATCATGTTTGATCAATTTTTCCGAGGGTCAAAATTGAGATAACAGTTTATGACTCATGGGGACATCTTCTGTTAGATGAAAAGACCAATATCTTTGCATAATCCATTGGGCATGGAGTCATAAATAATAGCTTGGTACTGACCCTTTTCTTCAAATGAACTCCCCGATTGCTTGCACTTGCACTTGCTGACCCGAGCCTTCCCCCTTTATCGCACTTTCAATTTTCATTAGAGAATCTTGGAAATGGGGTTTCGAGAGTAGAAATTTATATTGACCCGGGCTTTCATTTGTCCCTGAAATTGACTATAGGCATATCGAACTACATAGTGATATAACCTCATAGCAATAAAGCACAACAACACGCACAATGTATAAATATCAAATCACGCATTCCTCAAATAAGACATGCAAAGTGTGCAAGAGCACTTCTTCTACTGAAATAAAATCTACTCCTACTCCTAAACTAACCAGAGAGAAAAGGGACTCAAACAAATCCTACAAGGCGGGGGAGAAATAGCTTCCCTTTCTCAAAAGGGGCGATCATGCAAATGATTTGACACTTTGAATATGGCTGCTTGCATGAGTGAAAAATTGATCATAAGCCAACCTTCCACCCAAATCATCAAGGTATCAACATTAATGGAAAATACCTCCTCAAGCTGATTTGCATTAAACTCCTGGAGGTATTGATGGTGAACCTTGGTACTTTGATACTCATCCTCATGCCTTAAAATGTCATGACTAGTTTTTGCTTCTCCTTGGCTCCAATGAGGCCAAGTACCTGATTAGGCATGGTCGATCCTTTGAAATTTCCCATGGTTATGAATCTCAACTCCACAAATGGATTCTTCTGAGACCTTCCTAGATAGATGATGTTTGAGAGATGATGACATCCTCTTGCTCCTTCCCTTCCTTCTCCTATGAAGAACATGGAAGATCATGGTCTTCCAACCTTGGTTTCAGAGAGCTGTTATGAAGTGCAGGCTATTGCACTTGGATGTTCTCCTTTATGGCAGCTAGGCTCATGTGCTTGGAAGGTAGATGATGGAGGAGAAAATGATGTTATCTCTTCAGGTTCCTCTCCATCAAAGCAATCTTGCAAGTCTAACAGGCAATCTGCCTCCTTTTTGTCCCGCTACATGTGCTCTACCTCCTCCATGGTGTCCTCCTGATCTACAACTAGCTCACCATGGTTACCTTCTTCTTAAAACATGAAGTTTGAAAGCTCAAACTCTTCTTCAACATCAAAGCTTGAAGGGGATGAAGTGGGAGGAAGAACTGGAGGTTCTTATATGGCCTGCTCTACACTTGGATCCTCTAAAACTATATGGTCCTCCTCCATCATGGGTTCATCAATCAAATCGAGGCCCTTGAAATGAAAGCAAAAATATTCACTGATGCTTTCTTCATCAATTGGCCTCAACTCTAATTTTATCTACCTTAGTTTCTCCTCTTCAATGGGACTCGGAGCTGGTTGTTCTTCCTCCTTATCTCTGGTTGTATAGCTTGGGTTATATCAGCATCCTCTTTAGATAGAGTGTTATTATGGACACTGCATTCAAAGCAAACAAATTGTTGTTCTTCTTCTTATTGTTCTTATTCTTCTTCTGTTATAACTCAACCTCAACCACCACTAGATCTTCAACCTTGACCTCCTTTATTCGCTTAACCATCAAGGGAATATTTGTAAACCCAAATCTTATAGCCCAACTCTTCAGATTTTCTATCATTTCTTCTCTATTGGGCTCCTCTTCTTGATGTTCTCCTTGATTGGATTCTTGAGTATCTTCCCAAAATGGACTTGGAAAAGAAACAGGAGTGGTAGGTTGGGGTTCAACTAGTTTTACTATTGTTTGTGGTGGAGAGGGAGGTGGAACTTCTTGTTTGTTTGGAGGGAATGACTATTTGGGAAGGGAAAGGGCAGAACGATTAAGATGAGATGGAAGACTAGGGGATGGATAAGGGAAATCAACACTTGGGGTAGCAAGTGAGGGGCTTGACTTATGATATTTCTAAAATGATAAATCTTGAGGAAAAGGAAAATAAAAGCTAGGAGGTGGTGGACTTACCCATTGACAAGGTTGTCTTGTGTCCAACTCATAAGCCTCAATCTCCTCAATCCACTATGTAAGTTGAGGCAACACTTCAACCATGAAGTCAAGCTTCTCCTGAGGGTTGTAATGTCTTGGAAAAGGGTCTGCCCATGGACAAGGTGCCCTGAAACCAATCTTGAATGCCTTCATCTGTGTTGTAGCCCTAGACTGCACCATGCTAGCCTCCATCCCTTGAATATTCTCCAGCAGATCAACACTTTCCATGTAGTTGTCACCATTGTATGCATCCCCTTGTTCTTGATAAGCTCCATAGCCAAACTGGCTCTAACACTGCTCATATGGGTAAGCATGATGATTATGGATCTGATCATAATGCTGATCTGGAGGAGTTGAGAGACCCATTAGAGGCGGGAATGCACTATACGTAGGTGTGAATTCCATGAGGGGACTGAAGTCGTGATTGCACAAATTCATGAATGGGAGAAAATGGAAGATATGGAAAGAAAAGTGGGTGAAAATGGATGGAAATGGATGGAAAAAATTTGCAGCTCGAGAGAAGGGGTTGTTGACCAAATGGAGTCGCCATATGTGCTTTGAATGTGCCTCTAAAGGTTGAATCTAATAAAGAACATGTCAACTTGATGAAATTAAGTGAAGACCTCTTGGTCCCACTGGGTGTACCAAAACTATTAGTGTGCTCACACAGTGGCTTATGATTTTTGTTGATAATGAGACACCTCAAAAAGATGAGAGATCTAACCTTAGTGTCCCACTGGGCATGCCAAAACTGTTAGTGCAGAATAAAAAGATCCATGAATGGCCGAGATCTTAGATGGGGCATTTGGTGTGATTGCACAACATTGGACCATCTCTCAAGCTATGGGACTTGCAAAACTTGAGATGGACCTCCAGAGAAGGTTGGTTCTGCTTCCTAATCTACCTACCACAAGTTACTCTAATGTAGGAAGAGCTAATCTAATCCTAATATAACCATTCCAAGGGGACATGGAGAGAGAGAGAGAGAGAGGGTGAAAGAGAGCCTACACTAAGTGGTGATACACCAGAAAAGGAAGTGGCTGATCATGGATCGACTTCCTAAAGTGGAGAGAGGTGAGAAGAGGAGAGGTGAGTAGAGGAGAGGGTGGACAAGATGCACCACGGACCAAAGATAGATTTCACATGGAACACCACTTCAAAAACCATTAAGCACAACTCCCAAAACCTATAATAAACATTAGAGTATGCATAGTATACCCTGCAATGATGAGAGGTAAGAAGAGATAACAAAATAAGCAAGGATAGACGAAGCATCATGAAACATATTTTATTGCTCCAAAAGTTACAAAGTACATCATCAGTGGGAAAGAGAGAAGAAAATGCCATTACAAATCCATAAGAAGAGGCTTACACTCCACATTCTACCCTTGGGGAAGAAATAGAGAGGGGGCACATGAGAAATAATGACCAACCGTTTGAATATGCCCCTCCTTTACAATATATATAAGAATGAGAGAGAAAGAGAGGGAAAATCAAACACTGTTCTAACCACCCCTGTGATGCATTGAATCATGCTTTGAAAGATCAACCACCGTCCCTTAATTTCCCCGCATATGCCTACAATCTGTTGATTCCTCTACTCCATGTCTGTTTAGCATGTTGAAGAAGGAAGAACGACGGATCAAATCAAATCTGGTCCAGTTGTTGAAGTAATTAAATCCTAAATTAATGGTAAGAAATACGTTTTCTATTTTAACCCACCTAACCTTCTTAAAATTAGGTTTTAGGTCTCCATGGTGTGGACAAGGTCGAGACCATTACAAAAAGTCTTCTCTTGCCCAAATTTGAGTTTCCAGTTGAAACATATGGCTTTATGAAGATCGGGTCTGTGCATGTAATATTTAAAAGAGTCTATTCGTACCATGTCCACATGGTAGCCTCACGCATCTTGAAGATTCAACTCCTTCCTTTTGCTCTTGAAATCACACCAGAATGACACGTAGTGGCTTTCGTAAGCCTCTTGATTTCCTTCGTATTTTCCTAAGTCCTTCCCATTAACAGAGACACTATGCC
Organism: Taxus wallichiana var. yunnanensis; assembly: GCA_018340775.1. Classification (NCBI taxonomy): domain Eukaryota; kingdom Viridiplantae; phylum Streptophyta; class Pinopsida; order Cupressales; family Taxaceae; genus Taxus; species Taxus wallichiana. Next base: position 272,291,195 of record CM031239.1, on the reverse strand, counting down.
TGACCCAAGACACGTGGTGATTTGGCGCACATTTGGGAACTACCTTTTGGGTTGTGCCTTGAAATTGTGCTGGTGAGACACATGGAGGGTTGGCACATGTTTGGGAACCACCTCTAGATTTGCCTCTTGAAAGTGTGCTGAAGAGACATGTGGCTTCTTCCGCTGGCTTGCCCTATTTCTTTGTATTTTGGCGAAGTCACCTTTACTTTTGGGGCCATATATCGACCACTGGACAAGTGGAGGCTCACACACATTTGAGAACCCACTCTAAACTTTACCATTGAAATTACACCGTACAAACATGTGGCACCTTCCGCCGACTCTACCCCTGTTTAAACTTTTCAATGGCCAATTCTACCTTTTCAGGCTTCAGACACGTGGTGAGTTAGCACTCATTTTGGGTTTTGCCTCCATATTTTCCTTTTAAATTACATCGATGAGGCACATGGAGGCTTCCACTTACCTTGTTTACTTATTTGATTTCAGCCTTCTCCCTTTTCAGGGCTGGGATACGTGGAAGCTTGGCGCTTGTTTGGGAGTCTTTCTTTGGGTTGCACCTTTAAATTTGCACCAATTCGACACTGGCACCATCCGCTAGCTCTTTGACTTTTCAATTACCGATTTTTCCCCTTTTTCAGACCTTGGACATGTGGAGGATTGGCGCTTGTTTGGAGACCCACGATTTGGACCCAACCTTGGTGTTGCGTCATTGAGACAAGTGTGGGCTTCCACCGATACTCTTATACTTAACCAATTTGGGCCCGCTCTGTCCCCCTTTTGACTTGGACCACATGGCGAGCCTGCGCTTGTTTGGGGTCTCTGTTTTGGATTCTATCCTTGGAGTTGTGTCGATGAGACATGTGGCACCATCTACGGGTTTATGACTTTTCAATGGCCAATGAGACCCCTTTTTAGACCTAGGACACATGGAAGCTTTGCGCTCACTTGGGGACTACCCCTTGGGTCTCACTTTTGAAGTTGCGTCAATTGGACGCATGGAGGCCTCCACCAGTTCTAACTTTTCAATGGTCAGCTCTATCTATTTTAGATCATGGACGCATGGCGGGGTGGCGCATGCTTGGAATCTCTATTCCACTGCACCTTTTGGAATTGCACCAATATGATGTGTGGCACATTCCACGAGTCTATTTTTTGGCATCATGTCAACTCATATGCGTGCAAAGTCAAAAAATTTGAGTCTTTCCTTGCCTTCTTCCTTTTGTGTGCTCTTGATTCCTTTGACATCGTTGGCCTCCTCACTGACCTTGTTCCTCCATGTCGAGCTCGTCTTCATATTTTGACCCTGCTCTTTACTTAAGTCAAGCCCCACCTACCCCTCGATTTGGGATTGATTATAAGTTCGTGGGAGAGAGCCAACCCTTACCTTTTCTTATGCAAGATCATGTTTGATCAATTTTTCTAGGGGGTAAAATTGAGATAACAATTAGTATTATGGTATACGATGTAGGGGAGTTTCCCCTAATGATTATTGTATTCTCTATATATGTATGGACACTTGTCAATTATATATGATGAGCTTATTTTGTGGTGTATATATCTAAATGATTAAGCAATTACTGTTAAGATGTATGTGGTGTTTTTGTATATTGTTAATGTTTATTAAATGGATTTTGTAATGTGTAGTTATTATAATGATGATAGTAGAATGAATGTTAAAAATAGATGATGATTGATGATTGAACTAATGTTTTGTGAGGAATGTATGTCTTGGTAATGTAATGGAATCGTAACAGAATAAAGTTATTGTGATGAATGAAGGGGAGAAAATAGACAATGCCCTTAGCGTATGGATGATTAGGTTCATGTAATTAAGATCCTTCAATAGTAAAGAATGAATTGTGTAAGCAAGAGTGTGTCATTGAGAGATGATGGATTGCGCTAGATGAACAATGGAGCATTGATGAAAGGTTCTTAGAGAAAAACCCTTAACATTAGTGTAAGAACTGTAAGAGCACAAGTGCATCATCGTGGGGTAAGGTGATAGTAATCACCTACCAAATACCAAATCGGTGCAAAGTTGTGGAAGCATGCGGGATAGAAGTAGTATGAGTGTATGAATTAAACTAAATTTCATATGGAGGTTTAGTGGTATGCGCGAAAGTTGTGGTCTATGAAATCCAATGTGAAGGAGTGACATGATGTAGTGGATAGTGTGAATACGATGGATGAGATGGATTAAGAGAATGCAATGGATGTGATTATGTAGCAATGCATGGACATGGTAGAGAGTGTGTATGAGAAATAAACTATGGTGATGGACATACCATGGCCTAAGCACAAGGTGAAGGAGAAGACTCAACTATAGCAGAAACTCTATAATGAGGTAGAGGAGAGATGGATTGCTCATGTGAGAGAAGGATAAAGGAGATGATGCCCTTATCCTATAACTATTGCAATTGATCATGAAGGGAAAGAAATTCACTATCCCTATGGCCATTTATGTGATGATAATTATAATAAGGTTGGTCACACTGACGTTGTAGCCTATGTTGTGGGTGATGATGGTTGGATGGTAAGCGAATTAGGCACTTTTCAAGTAAGGAAAACAATACATCATGAGGTCTAGCATGATGGGAGAAATGTAATGGCTCATGTAACATATATGGAGTGGAAGGAGAAGTAACTTGTGATGGCAAGAAGGAGAAGAAGTACGTTGTGGTGGTGGAGTAGGTTGAGCTTTTTTTCCTTGCTTGTGAGGAAAAGGTGGAGACTATGTAGGACACTCAACCAATTTCGACGGAGGAGGACTAGATGATATAATAGAATTAGATGTATGTGGAGGGTCAATGACATTTTTGAAATAATATCTTGCTCTAGATCTAGGAATTTATAGTAGAGAAGAATGAATGACTCACATGTATCATACTACAATATTTTCTTAAGTGTGGGAATCAAACCACGACAGAAAATAAATTTCTTTTCTAGATCAATAGGTTGGAATATCAGTTGATGTATACAAACATTGAACCATAAGATATAATCCTTGATAGGTTCATATGATCCCTAATAGAAAGTATTCAAACAATCATAAGTAACCTTACGGCCATTGTTTATGATAACCGACAAAGGAAAGCATCCTCCATGTCATAGTAAGTATTGAAGGATCCAAAGGGAAGATGAGTGTACCATTACAACACCTCATCCATAAGATTGTATCAAAAAGCCTTATGTAATTATCTATCATCAGAATAATATGTCATAAGCATGTGGTAGTATAGAAGATGAGCATGAGAGTCACCAGTACCATCAAAACATGTGAAAGTAGGCATGATAAAGTCTTTAGAAAATGCAGAATTATGAATCTTCTTAGGGACAAGGTTACCATGTATTGCATTATTGTCAATAGAAGCATGGTAATCCCTAATTTATAAAGTGAGAGACTGAACCTAATATTGTAATTCACCAACATCATGCATGACGGATATGATATCCTGTGAAGGAATAGTGAAAGATGGTAATAATGTATTAAGAGGTTGTAATTTTCCATTGTGAGTGATCATAGGAATATCAAGAGATGATAAAGGAGATTCCAATGCTAAGGGCATACTAGGAGTAGGTGCCAAAGAAGCTATAAAAGATTATATAGATGGTTTATCCATAGCAGTGGTAGGAATAGCATCAAAAACATTCCCAATAGATAAGGTAACCAATGGACATACATCTATATGAGAAGAGGAACAAATGGGTGTAGATGATGTAATAAGAGAAGATGAAACAGGAGAAGAAGAAGTAATAGATGGAGGTGACTCATGGATAGTGCTAGATGCAATCTAAGGAGAAGGCAATGATGGAATTTAAGATTCACACTTGGCGGTTTGAAAAGAAGGAGAATAATGGCTATAAACCACCTCATCCGTATCGGATAGAAACTCAAAATGAGAGTGTCGATAAGGATACTATCAATAAGATCATGTATATAATATGAAGGAGTATGCAAGATAGTATGAGATGTATCATGAGAAGAAAGATCAGAAGTAGGAGAACCACAAGAAGTAACTATAGCTATGGTGAACTAGAAGAAGAATCAATATGGATATGTCAATGAGTGTCAATACCAAGCAAGTAATTGATAAGATAATCATCTAAATTTTCCTTATAAATATCATAAGGAGGATAACAAGTAGCCATATAACAAGGTGTACAACGAGTGAAGGCTATTGGATCCTCAACAATACTAATTCCAATGGGAGAATCTTCAAAACAAGTAAGAATATATTTCTAACCATCTAGAAGCTGATGTTGGATATGATCTGAAATAGGAGTAGGATTACTATAGAGAGTCATGAGCTCAGCAATGGCAGCCTCATCATAAATAGGGTTAACACTAAAATGAGACATGATGGGTGAAGAAGATGAATTATCCTTAGCCATTAGGGTTTGAAGCGAGATCCTAGGGAAAAAGTTGTAAATGCGGGTTCACCAAAATTATTAACTAAAAATATGAAAATATTTTGTATTCTAAGTTAATCTAAACTAGTAACAACAATAGAATAACTGATACATGAAATGAAATATGGATGCTAACTAATTTTATTTGATATTTAAATTAAATTAAATAATTGAAATAGGAGGTATAAGGTACTAACCTAAAGATGACTTACCTTGTGATTCGAACTAAATAGAATGATGTGCGAGAGGAAGCATAATATGAAGGTATTGCCAGGAAATTATAGTAGGTGAAGATCCGACTAGATTGAAGCGCCTGGAAGAGGATTGGGGCACCTGTGGGTGCCCTGGTCTGTACTATGGGCACTATAGTCTATAGAAAATATTAGAATATGAATCTTGGAGTATTGCGGTATCTTTGCAATGAATCAATCCTTATCACATGATTGTCGCAATAACTTCTCTTATTTCATCATAAACCTACAACAAATATCTACCTATAAAACCCCATACAAAGCATAAAATTCCTAAAAATAAAAATGCATATGAAGGGGTCATACTAACCTTAACAACCACAATGGTGGACTTATAAATAAGAGTTGCACTACATTTCGGACCCTGTGTCATTATGTGTGCTTGTGTGTACAATTGTGTTCTAGGGTTCCCTAGAGCGATGATGTAGAGATAGGGGCAATAGCTAGATGTAAAATGTAAATGGTGGATGGAATAAAATGAATAAAACCCTTCCTATGCAGAGTGTGTGTGATGCAATGATGCCCAAATGTAGTCCCTTACCTTAGTAGATAGCTAGCCCTTGATAGTAGATAGTCCGCCCATAAGATAGTAAGTATGTTATGTTTATATAGGGATCTCTTGTTCAAATTTCAACACTAATGACCTAACTTACCAACTAGGAAAATGAAAATACCAACCTCTAATAGATAAATTAGATATAAGTGTTGTCGAGACCAAGGTGCCTAAAATTAATGACTGTTATCTCTCGAAAGTGCTCTTTGGTTAGGAAATGACAATAGGGTTTATAAGCTTGCTTGATCTCTCACTTTTGTAGATACAATGGAAACACCTCGGATCTTTTGGTATACCTATTGTTGAGGTGAGTCTCTGGTATCAAGGCCGGTTCATTATTGATGTATCGTAGATTATTTTTGGGGTTTCGAGGGCAAAAAGATGAGTGTAATTGAAATTGAAATGGGTGATAAACCAGACTTGTTGAGGACTTTGGATGAGTATATGCACAATAAAATTGAGAATGAATTTTAAACGCATGAACCGATGGTTTTCAAAAAATATTAAGAAAAACACTTATGTATTGAGGGATAAATCACAACAACATGACAAGCTAAACATGCACACTAAGACTATGCAAAAAATACTAGATTTGTAGTAAGGTAAGATGATTAATCATGGAATTAACATTCACAAGAAGTAATGGAAAGATACATACCATCGAAAATAATTGGAACACAAAAATTGGTTCTCATTTAAGGCAAAACCTGGTGAGAAATATACTTCAACACTCTTATATCCAAAAGTCCTCTTTGTTCCTTGCTAGTGCACATAATATATAGCAAAATAATTCACCCCTTCCCTCCTAAAAATAGGCTAAAATTTGTACTCGCACATGCATGCTAATTTTACCCCTTTATCATGAATAAATAAAGGAATAAAAATAGACATGCTAATTACAATGAGGCATTAATAGCCTTAGTTACAAAAATAAACTCAAGTCAAAGTGCAGTTGACTGATCTATTTTTAATAAAACTTGGGTGAATATTTTGCTAAAATTAACCACTTGCTTGTTATGCAAGTGCTTGCTTTTGTCATCTTCTTGATAATGTGACACTTACAATATAATCCACTTGGAAAGGTATTTTTGTCTTCTTGTCGGATCTGTCCTATAGTGATCACAAGAAAAAAATTCCTTCCCTCCTTGTGCGACTTGTCCACATGCAAAATTAATATCCTCCTCCCTTTACAAAAAATAAGGATTTTTTGAAAAGTTAAGGTAATCATGACCTTACAAAAGGGAATATACCTTGATTTTTTGAAATTTTGTTTCCCTTCATATCTTGGAATAAAGTTTGATTCAAATAACATAGGGGTCTTTTGATCATTGACATACTTTAATCATTATGTGGCATGTATTAATAAAAAAACTTTCGTCTAAGGTCCCCCTTTGATTATTGGCATGGAGTATAGTTTGGAATTGAGGTCAAATTTAATGATTTAAAATGGGAAAAAGTCACCTCCTCCATGATGACCTACCCTTCGAGATTTGTCAGTGGAAATTGATTTACCCATGGTAAATTAGGGTTCCCTATGATTTTTCCACGTACACGTTTTGATTTTTGTTTGGTTTATTAAATCACTGGTTAAGTGGAACCAAAACACTTGAAACCATAATCATTTTCACTTTTGTTTTGTCGAGATCTGGATGGTAGAGGAGTAATAAGGGTGAGTTTTCCTTTGACATTCATGAATGAAATTTCGTGCTTTGACAAGATGGTTTTAGGCTTGGTGAACAACCATTTCTATTTTTATTTTTTTTGGTTTGCTGAGAAATATGACCACCATTGTTGATCATTTTGAGTTCTCTGTGTAACTAAGCATTATTTGGATTATTGGCTTTATAACTAGTCACACTTTGAAACCCTTGCAGTTTTTTGTATTCTCATGCATGGATTTGATTTTTGAGCTCGAAAAAGCTTCTATGTGATCTATCTTTTGACTCTTCACTTGACCAGTTTGAGGGTTAGAAATTTTTGATCTGAAACTAGTAAGTTTTTATATTATCACCTTATTTTTAGTAGATAACTGGATATTCATCTCTGTTTTGTAATTTATTTCTTGGGTTTTGATAAAATACAAGAATTCTCTGAAACCTACCATGGCGCTAGGATTTTTCTGGGTTCTGTGTTGTTCTTTTGAGGAGTCACCACTTGGGATTTTGTAATTTCTATGATGAATTTGATCCATGTTATAGATCGTTGGAGTTTTTTTGTAGATCGTTGCCATTAACAAAACTAGATATTCTCCCCATATTTGTCCCTTGTGACCATTTTGAGACAATATTTCCATGAAAAAAATTCGAATGACTTGATTTTGGGTTCTACTTCACATTGTTTCTATTAACCTAAATATGAAGCTTCATTTCTCTTTAGATGGGTCATTGTTTTACTTTCTGAGTTGTTTGAAAATTGATCCATCATTTTTGACTTGAAGGTTTATGCTCATTCATTAGAGTTGTTATTCATGAATGTTTTGTTCATCTTCTTTAATAGTCACCATCATGCTTGAGAGCTTGGTTGTTGGGACTTGTGTATTCAAAACTTAGGCTGTTATTTTCATTTCTCTGTTCATATGAAACTCGAGCTCATTTCTCCTTCACAATAACCATTCTTGATGCCTGAGCGAGATGCTTTTGAGATTTTCCCCACTTCTTTGGCTCCACTGTAGATTTGTGGAAATCCTGATTGCTCTCAGATTTGTTATGATTTTGGGTTTGTGTGCTCTTTTTGAATCTAGTTACGGCTAATTTTCTAGCTGCTATGAGTCTTGTTAAAGCTCTACAATTTATGGTTATGTATTGGTACGAGCCCATGATATGATATGGTTGTTTCATATTATCCCTGGTTCGATTGATGAGATAGGCATGTCCATGGATACACTATTTCATTTCAGTATCAACCTAAGATAAAAGGCCTCCATTCATTACACATTCGGGATATTAAAATCCATGGCCACTTTGGTGTTATTTTAAATCCTAGCTTAGTGTTACCTTTTGTGCTATTCATCTAATCGTGGCACACAGATGTATATTGTTTTATTTCTGTAGATGTTTTTGCTTCCGTTGTTTTCATGAGCTTTGATTGTACTGATGTTGTTGACTTTGTTCTGGAATGTTCTTTGAATATTTGTAGATGTATGTATACACTATATTTCTGTAGTTGTGGCTTGGACTGCCTCCTTACACAACCTGATAACCCCTTAACTCAGAGTAGATTTTTTTGTTGTTATAACTTAAACTTTGCACTAGGTGAGCCCACTTTTCACTTGCACAAGTCGAATGTACTTGCACAATTTGAGTGTATATACTTATTTATTGGTAATTGAGCTTTCCATAGCTCTAGATTTTGAGCATGTTTAGTTCTTTGTCCACTATTGTCCTTGTTGTATTTCTTAGATATTATGCAGTGTCTATTCTAAAATGGTAAGTAGATCATTTATACTTGTATCATTTCACATACCTCTACAATATGCTTATGCTATGACATTTTGTATCTTTTTATCTGTGGCTTCTTGTTGCAACATACTTCTTATTTTTCCAGTAATGGTTGTTACTGTAAAGCAATGTGAAGTTGTATAAAATTATTTTGTCTTTATTAGTTGAATGAAGTAGACTACCCTTCATCTCCCTTCATTACTACAAGTTATAATTTCTTTTCTTTTATGTAATCATGATTTTGAGTGCATACTTGAAAAGAAATTGTACTTTGTAATTTGTGTATCATGTTGATCATGTATTTGATGTGTTCATTGGAACAGACCCTTTGAGCTGAGTTGTGTGCTTTATGGTAGGGCTATTGGTTGTAAGAATATATGTTCACTTTTGAATACGTATTATGAAATCCCTTACTTCGTGTTGAGATCTTCTTCTTTAAAACTGGCATATGTACCCCTCCATTGTTGATGTTGAACCTGAATGGTAGTTGAAATCTTACAAATGAACAATACATGTTATTCATTATCTGTTTTGTGCTTGCTTGGCACTACTTGGCCTTTATTATTTCTACAATGTGTTTTCTGAAAGTTGTATCGTTTATCTGGTTTAGCCTGAGCTTGGGATTTGAAATATGTATGCAACATTATATTTTATGAGATCTTCACTTTATATTTCTTGAGTTGGTTTGAATTTTGATTCGTCCAACACTATCTCAAACAACGTGTTTGCTTCCCTTTTGATGGTTGTTTGAACTCATAACTTTTTGATATTTGCATACTCTTCATAAACAAGATAGTTCATTCTTTGTGATGTGACCTGGTGAACTATATTTCATTTGTTGCTAGTTTATTGGTTCCTGTAGAAGATTTGAACATGCAAAATTGCATTTCCTGCTACTATTTACCTGGCCTACCATTCTTGGGTTGTAGTCTTCTCTTGATAGAATTTTTCTCATATTGTAATACCGAAGACAACTTCATCCATTTGATTTCCTATGATGGTTGTAGCTTTTTTGAAATTTGTTTTCTCATCATGTTTGAGTTTGAATGACTTGTAATGGAAGATCGTTTATTTCTTTCCAATTTTTTCAACATAATTGTACCTTCATTTGAACTTTGTATTTGAAATCTACAAGTTGTTCCTATTTTAGTCTCATTAATTGGTAATTCCAATACATCTATTTGTGAAACTGCATTTGTAGTCTTTCCTCGATGAGACTTGATGATTGTTTATCCTAAATGCATGCTTCCTGTTTTAAGTGCTCACTCCCTACTTACACTAGTTGTATTTTGTGTGTTCCTGCTTCTTTGCATGTTCATATCCATTTACTTAGAATCTCTTTCTTGAATGGGTGTTTAAGATATTGTAGTATATTTTACAGGTCTATATTTTTACAGTTCTACTTACTATTTTTTGAAGAAACATTCTCTCTGAATACAGAGAGGAGACATTTCATATAATAAGGAAATCTAGTACAGAAGGGAACTATACCTTTAGAGTTTGATATGAACCTGTACTAGAAGGCCCTTCTGATTTCTTGGTTGTACCTATAGGACCATACCTTGAATACTTTGTAATCATAAGAAT